>CAUYTI010157390.1:0-43109 GCA_963575145.1 Galago senegalensis | reverse complement strand
GGTGATTTATATATCAAATACAAAGCTTGTTCCTTGAAATTTGTAAAGTTTCAGTTTATAAGATTTTAGGAATATTGCAGCTTTTGTTTTGAGTTGGAAAGTTGTAGCTAACTGCTAGCAGAAATTAAGAGAATTAAGGATGTAGTCTAGTCTGCAGGTATATTAGATGAGAGCAAAAACAATGCACATAGTTACAGCTTAATAATAGTTGTATTATGTATTTTCTTTCAAAATATAACTTTTTCTGTCTATATTGATCATAGAGGAATCTCAGATTAAAACCTTTCTTGAGGTTAGTTAACCAAACCAAGGCATAGTTTAGATTTCATTTACCATCTTAACATTCTAGAACCTGAAGGCAGTGAAAATATTTTTTCCTTCATTGTAAGACTGCCATCTCTTGAAAACAGGCACTTTATGCACATTATACATATTGTTAAATCAAACATTTTGGTCAGAGCTTTGATAATATAATCGATGCTAAATATGTCAATTATATCCTGCTTATAAGGAGACAACTTTTTTTTTTTGAGACAGAGTCTCACTTGGTCACCCTTGGTAGAGCGCTATGGTATCATGGCTCACAGCAACCTCAAACTCCCTCCCACAGAAAATATACTTGACCAAGTTGTTATAAACTATAGATATCCTAAGAGAAAATATCCTTAAATCTGAAAAACAAAAGATTTTTAAGTAAAAAAAAATACACTTTAAATAAAATTCATAAATATTGCTCAATTACTTAATTTCTTTTTCCTTCTTTTTTTTTTTTGTTGTTTATTTTTGTTGTTGTTGTTGTTGTTGTTTTGCAATTTTTGGCCAGCTGGGTTTGAACCCGCCACCTCTGGTATATGGGGCTAGTGCCCTACTCCATTGAGCCACAGGTGCCGCCCCATCAATTACTTAATTTCATATAATTAATCATTTTGTTTAGCTTGATCTTAATTATCAGCTTTATGAATGAATCAGTTTCTTTATTACAGTTGTGAAAATTTTTACTTAGTTCATTAATCTTAAAGTTATCAAAAATCTGTATTTAAAGGTACTTGTTTGATTCTTTTCCATAAAAAGAAAGTTGGACTATAGCTGATTGCTAATGTGTTTAGAAAAGAATGTTAGAAAATAATTGTGGATGACAAAAACTTAGAGTGGCAAAGGTTAAAAATCCCATAAAAATTCCCAAGTGTTAAGAAAACTCGGTTGTTTTTATTATAAGAATTGTTTTAAGATAACACCCAGAATCATGACAGTGTCATGTCAGAACTATAGATTTTATAAATTTCATATAATTTTTAGAATATTCATGTTAATAAGACATAAAAAATAAATATATTTATGGAACTATAATTTTAAGGTCTAACATACTTAAAATTATGACAATAACACTTTCACTCTATATGAATTTACACAGGTTTTGGAGCACTTATGCATTAGCATACCCGTACATGTAACTTAAAGAAGATCTAGTGTCTGCCATTTTTTAGTTGACAGTATCTCCCAAACAATTTTATAAATGAATCTAATTCTTTAATACATCTACAAGATGTGAGATACATTCTTCAATGCTTTCGAAGAGCCCAAATCAAAATTCTACAGTTTCTTTTAGTCCAAAAAGATCTTAGTGAGGATTTTGATCATGGAGAAATCTGCTAAATATGTCAAAAGGTTTCAAGTACTTAATCAAAACAGAATCACAGGTCACTGTATTATAATAGTTATTGTTCTATTGTGCAGGCTAGAATGCAGTAGCACAGTCAGAGCTCTCTGCAACCTCAAACTCTTGGGCTCAAGTGCTCTCCTTGCCTTAGGCTCCCAAGTAGCTAAATCACAATATCCAGGAAATTTTATTTATTTATTTTTTTGTCAAGACAGTGTCTCCCTATGTCCCCAGGCTAGTCCTGAACTCCTGGCACTCAAGCCATCTTCTCACTCTGGCTCCCAATGTGCTGAGATTACAAACATGAGCCACTGTGCATAGTTACAAAGAAACAACTCTAAAGTTTAGTCATCAAAAGCTCAGTAAGTACAATGTAGAGATTATCTTAATAAAATACAAAACCTTTGTTTTCTGTTATGTTTTATTTTAGGCTAATTACCAAAAAGACAAAGAAAAAAATTTCATAGTAAGATTTCTTTTCTTTACAAGAAGCCCATTTAGATAATGTGTACTTTGTCTTCAAAAGTATATCTTCATGTCTATAGTATCTAAACATCTTTCTCCCTTACTGGTTTCTTTCTATAAATCTGAATGAGAAAGAGTATTTAAATTTAATCCGACACAGGAAGACCGTGTCCAGGGTTATGAGTATACACTGTGTTATAGAGAAATGTAAACAATCAAGCCAGCACCTGGAGCAGAGGAACGCATGGGGGGCCCCTTACAGAAGCATGGGGCCTTTCCTGGTTACATGGGGCAATTCAGACACATCAAGAAGCAGAGAGTACACAACCAAGTTACACTGGAGGATGATACAGCTTTTCTAGACCTTCACAACAGACATTTTAGCATCATACCACAATAGCAAAGTTTGAAGCAGAAAAAAAAAATGTGACAGACGTTCATGAAAAGGCTAAAGGAGAGAGTTATCACCACAACCAAGCAAAATTAAATACCTTTTCAAGGAGACAAAGAACAGAAGGCATTAATGTGTGACCCGGAAATCCTGCACAGTCACAGGAAGAATTAGCAAAGTTAAACTTCTGAGATAAAAATTTGAAAAGTTCAAAAGAGAAACAGATTTCAATATTAAAAATCAAAACCCCTTGCAATTTACAAGCATTTTTGTTTTTGAAAGGGGGTCCCAAAATGGTTTTGTTTGGTGTTAGTGCATATATATATATATATATATATATATATATATATATATATAAATATAAAATAGCCAATGTTTAGAAATACTATAATAAATTATTTTCTTTTTGTTAGGGTCAAGTTAACCAAACACAAAATCTTTTTCATCAACTTTCTTTGTGTGCACTTTATCCTAAGTTTATTTAGGATATTGACTACTTGTCTGGGCTTCACCTTGGTTCTGTACTTCCTCTTCTTTAAGTAACCGGCTTTTCACTTTAGGGGGAAATAACGGTGATTTTGGTGGTAAACACAAGATTCTTAATCATATGAAATGAATCTATTTCTTTTTAACTTGTATTACCAAAAGCACATCTTCTAGGTATAGCTTTCTTCATATTTTTTTCTCCTACTTATAAATGCATTTCTATCTTGTTTCTATTTTCTTCTTAAATCCATATTTAGAAAGAATTTCAAATCACCACCAAATTAGACAAATATTTTTGCCCATGAAGAACATATTTTATGTCTTTGATATGTATTGTTTTAAATAAATATATATATTACATTATACATATTACATATTTTGGCACTTTTTAATATAGAATAACATATATTAATTAGAATTTTTAATTCTCAGTAACCTTAAATATTATGAAGATCTAGAAATCAAGAAGTATTGAATTCTCTGTTATGTATCAATATTTTATAGATGTGAATGATTTTGTAACTTTTAGACACATAATTTCCTATAACATAATTTTTTATCTTGATTGTAAATGATCCAGCCATTTAAGGTATATCTGTTATTTAAGTAAACATAGATTTAGAGATTTAATTTTTTTTTTTTTAAGACAGACTCTCAGTATGTCACCCTCAGTAGAGTGCCATGGCGCCACAGCTGACAGCAACTCAAACACTTGGGCCTAAGCAATTCTCTTCCCTCAGCCTCCCAAGGAGCTGGGACTACAGGTGTCTGCCACAATACCCGGCTAAATTAAAAATTATTTTTAAAGTTTATATATGAGCATTTATCCACTTACATTTGTCTAATTTATTCATTCTTAGCAGTTTACTTAAATTACATCTGAGAGCTGTGATATTGAACAAAGATAGTCATTATTTCAAGTTATTTCTCTGACTGTTATTATCAGCTCTTTACCTAAGAACCATAAAGTTAAATATATAGATATTTGTCCAATAACTAAAAAGTTGCAACTATTTTCATTGAACTAACTACATTAAACTAATCTGAGTTATCAAAAAACTGTACAAAGATTATTCTGGTTTTGGCTAGGTTTATAGTTTTATAACCTCCATGTCAAACTCTAATGTGTTATAATATCTATCAGATGTAAATATAAAACTGTCTGACCAGCAAATCAAGGCACAAATGTATGTAGATAATTCTGAAGACATTTAATGTTTACTTTGCTAATAATTTTTAAACTACACATTTCATTAAAGATTTACTAAAGTCATGTGAACTAAAAGGCATTTAGATAATTACTCTATATTTTTGTGATGCTGATTTATTTTTAAGGGATTTCTGTCTTACTATGCCAGATGATGCTACATAGACATAACATAGAACACAATGTATGTACATATACGTAAACATATCTAAACACATCTGTATTCAAAAATAAAAATCTTAAAGCTTTCATTTTATAATCTTAGTCATAAGATAGTAAGATAAGATCACAAGTTTATAAGAGACAGTTGGTACAAATGATATTCTGACACAATTGGAACCTGTTCATACTATTATAGGTGAAACGCCTATATGCTTCTGGCCAAAATAGCCATTTGACAGAGAGCAGTGAAAAGACTTTGTGCAGGCATACTTGTGAGAAACTGAGGCAGAATCCCATATGGCTGGGTTGGTTGCAGGCCTAACTTGACCATGGCTCTGGCTGGAATGGTATTTCCAGAGATGTCTCCAGACTGCATTAAGGAATTAAGGTTGACTTTATAACGCCAATAAAAAAGCCCTTTGGAAAACTGGCCAGATACTAATCAGTAACTTTTCCTGATCTATGGTAAGTGATGAAGGTCACTTGCTGATGGGTCTGGGAATGGAAATATGCTCAGGGACCTCAAGAGAAGAGGAATTTACCCAATGCATACAGGTATCTAATGGCACAGATGAAACCTGGGCTCATGAAAGGCTTTTGAGAAGTCCAGCCTGAAAATTCCTTATAAAAGCTTCCAGCAAAAACCCCCTGACTTAAGGCCTACATGGGAGCAGAGGTTTGCACACAAATTCCTGTATGCCCAAGAAGTTTCTCTACGCTTTGCTTAAAGATTCGAAGTAACAGCCTCCAAGCAGTAAAGCCAACAAGGGCAGGTATTCAATCTACCTTAGTTCCTCCATAGTCTCAGGCTTCATCAGATAAGAACAAAGAAACTAATGACTGACAACATGTTCTCCATTAAGTTATGTTAAACTGGGTTATATTGAAAGGGTTATGCTTAAATGTGTATGTTGGGTGGATTATCAGATTACTAGGAAGGAGCTACTTATAAGGCGGGTAATCACAAGATGTTAAAATGGATTAATGAAGCGATTGATGTCTAATGCGCATGTGCCGAGGGAAGTAATTGACGTCCAGTGCAAAAGTGCAGAAGGATTGTAATGAATGTTAATGAGGTCATTGCTATATAGTGTGCATGCACAAGATTGATTATAGAAACCAACAGTAAATAAAGAAGCTCTCCATTTTGCCTGAGCAAGCAGATGGTCACCTTTATTTAAAACCCAATTTTAATAAGTGTGCTTATTCTTCACCACATAGCTTTTCCATGAGACCCTAACGGCAACACCCTTATGGCAACCTACTGTCAAACTTTTTGCATTGCAATAGATCAGACAATAAGTCTATGAACAAAAATTTGTAGTAAAGTAATCTCTATGGCAGTTTGATTTTAAAACATCGCTTTTACTTTTCTTTCCCTTCTTTTATTTTTTAGTTTAAAAAGAGTTTAGGATTAAAATTTCAATGTTTACCTTTTAGCTGGGACTGGCTAAATTGTATCTGAAAAATAAACTCTTCAAATAACCTTGAATTAATAATAAACTCATCTATTATTTGTCTCTATGGTTTGCTTAATTATCAGACATATGCAGGAAAGAATATCTTCTCTCTCTCTCTGTCTTCTTTATAGCTTTTTCTTTTAGTTCTCTGAATGGCAGAAAAGGCAAAAAAAATGCACTGGACAAAGATATATTACTGAAACAAGCAAGAGAAAAGAATCAAGCCAGGAATTCAGCTCAAGAATGTTCCTATTGGCTCTGATTTATCTAGTTCTTTTGTTTCAAATTACTAATTTTCCAATGAAGTGCTCCTTGAACATGTGCAATTGCTAGTCAGACAAGCCTAAATTTATCTTTCTAAAAGGTGTCTAGGTTGTTGGTTACCATGGAACCATGGTAATTTGGAAAAGCAATAATTTGAAAGCCCTTTAGAACTTCCTTATTTAATCTTAGCTGAAATGCCAAAAGCAGTGAATTTTATCTTCAATACCAGAAGAAAAGTCAGAAGTTTCAAGTTAGGCCAAAAGAAAAAACCAATAGAGAAATAGACACCAAATGTAGACCCCTCTACATTTTAACTGCATAGTTATAGATTTTTCAAATAATGACAATTTGAGTTCTGAATTTTCCTTGATGTAACTTGCTCATTAGTTTAAAATATGCATATAGTCCAAAATCTATGGATGAAGAAAATCTTATAGATTCTGTCCAGAAACGACTGAATTTTAGGCTGGTGTTTTAACAGGGGGGTAACTGCCCTAGGGGGGTTTATTTTGTCACCTTGTACCCACTATTCAGAATGTTTCTTTTAACCTTTGGAAGATTTTTAGAAAGAAGTAAGGTAAGAATCAAGTTGAATTAAAAGAAACTAAGAAGAGTGTTCACAAAAATTTTAACTTAGAAATAGCAAATTTAATATTTAACTAGATCTGCCAACTAGAGAAGGCACACCATGGAGAGAGAATGCAAATTCTGTAGAAAGTGAGAGTACTCGATTGAGAAGGGTGCTCACTTTCATATTGGAAAAGACTAGGCAGAAAAGACAAAAACATACTTTATAGTACCCAAAATAATGCAAGATTCTTTATTAAGGCAGTCTTATTCAAACCAGTTCTTAAATTAAGTCAAAAAACCTCTATGAAAAAAAAGGGAAGCTCGACCAGAAGGAAGATTCACTGGGCCAGAAAAGGCAAAATGTGGAAGTGGAGCAGCCAACAGACTCCAGTGAGGAAGAACATGGGTTCCCAGAATCACCGATTCAGTCCAACAGTAATCCTTTCAGGTCCCATTTCTGACACTATACATCAATTTAAATAACAAACAGAGAGAAACTTCCTGAAAGAAAATATTCTTATTTGAGAATAGAGTATTGCTGTGGGAATTTGCGTACCATGTAAGCACTAAGTGTGTACTTAGTACATAGGTAATCTAAGTGTGGATTCAGACAAGTAAAGAAAGATGCTGCTTTTTAAAGAAAAAAAATTGGATTTGAAATAACTATCCTTGGCAATAAAGATCAATAACAGGGGTAATATCAGTTCAAGTTTGGACAGCAGTTGCTGGGCAGATGAAAGTGTAGAAGTATTTTTTTGTGTATAAAGTTGTGATGACTTTTGTGCAAAGCCGTGGGTTTTTTAGAGCTTTTTTTATTATTATTTTCTTTTTCTTAATTTCAGCTTTACAAACAGGAAAACTCTCTTTTCATGGCCTTCCTTGGCTTAATTATCAAGATTTGTTTAACATTAGTAACTGCAGTTTGATTATGAGATATCTCTCTCTCTCTCTTTTTCTGAGACAGAAAGAGAGAAGGAGAGCAAGAGAGGAAAGAAAAGAAAGATTATAAGGAATTGGCTCATGTATGCTTACAAATTCCAAAATTTGTGGTTGGCAAGCTAAAGACCTATGAGAGACAATGGTATAATGGTTGTCAAAAAGTTAGAAGGTTCAGGATTCATGAAGAGCCAGTGTTACAATTTGATCTAAGGCCAGAAGAACCTATGTTTTAGCCATTCTCAGGTAGGAGAAATTGTCTCTTGTGGAAGGGTCAGTCTTTTATTTTATTCGGTCTTTCAGATGACTGGATGAGGATCACTCATGTTAGAGTGAGAATAATCTGTAAGCACCAGTGGGCTAGTCCCATTCACACCCATAATATGTGATTTTTAATTTCCAGCCAATTCTTTTGATGGATTCCTTTTTCTGTAACTATCCTTTAAGAATCTTCTTCCTCAGACTTTGTACTAAACTTTTTCTGAAATAAAGTTTCAGAAATAAGGTGAATCTCATTCACACAAGTTGTAACAATAAAAAAATCCAAATACTTAAATTAGGATAAAGTGATTATACTTCTTACTCAGCACCAATTTTTATGAACTGTCGGAAGAGTAAAAGCACTGGACACAAAAGACCCACTATTTTATTGAAGAGATCTAAGAATTTAGATGCTGCTTCCCCTACCCGCCAAATTGCTCCCTATCTTTCCGATTTGATCATGCTTGCTTTTAGATTTGAAAGATGAAGGACTTTCTTGGCAATACATATAAAAAGCAGTGATTATTCAGGGAAGCCACTTCAGGAACCCTAGTTCCCTAAATTCACAAGTTGCAAGAAGACATGGAATATACTGCTGAAAACATTTTGTAACTGAGGACTCTTCACTGTCTCTCTGGTTAAATAAGGTGAGACTGACCGTTAGCATGCTCTGAAGAAGAATGTATTGATATTTTTCCTACTTCCAGAAAGACCTATACATAAGAAATGAGTTAAAGACAACTTCTGATCCTAAAAATGAGAGAATCATCCTGGATTACTGATGTGGGCTCCAGGAAATTAAATATCCTTTCAAAGTAGAAGAGGAAGACAAAAAAGACAGAGAGAGATGGGAGAATGGATAGCCAAGGATCTTAGAAGAACAAGAGGGACTCAGCAATCTATTACTGCAGTAGGGCTGCCATGTGGAAAAGTGTGAGAAAGAATGCAAGAAGCCTCCATCAAAGACTAACCCCTAGGGAAACAGACGTATCAGTTCTACAACCCCAAGACCTGACTTGACTTGAACAGCCTGAAGGATTATAGACGTATATGTTCACAGCGCCTCTCCGTAAAGGCCCAGCTGGCTGACATCTTGATTATGGCTTTGTGAAGCATGGAACAGAGAAACTACTCCAGACCCAGGACTTCTGACTTACATAACAAAGGCATAATAAATTTGTGTTGTTTTAAGTCATGATAATTTGGTAAAGCAACAGTAAAAAACTAACACAATGTTCAAAACAGAACGTATCTTCTTACATCCCATATCACTCTTTTCCAAGCTGCCTCTTCTTTCTGCTTTTCCAAGCTCATTCTTCCACTTTCTGGAGACAGAAATGCACTCATTTTCATTTGGTCCAGTAGACATTTTAATCAACCGTGAAATCGCATCTTTATTAAACCTGGAACATTTCCTGAGTTCATTCACTTGTCTGCTTTCTTACATCCATGGTGTTACTCTACCCACCATTCTCCCCTTTGCTATTATCTGAAACATGTCCTGTCTGTCTTTACTGTTCCTGGGTTTGCTATCTGACAGGTTATTCTCTACTCTGCAGTCAGAGGAAAAATTCTAAGGTATAATTATGCATTTCCTTCATACGAAAACCTATAACATTCTCATATTGATTGAAGAACAAAAATAATTCTGTAAAGTGGCTTGTAAGGCCTTTCATGAGCAGTTTTATGAGAAGCATGAAGTAGAAACCTATCTGCTAAGTCCAAAGTTTAAAATTGACCTAAACTCTCCCATTCAAAAGAGAAAAACCTGAATCAAAACCAAATCCTAGGGTGTTACTCGCCCATAGCTCAGTGGTTAGGGCCCTGGCCACATGCACCAGAGCTGGTGGGTTTGAACCCAGCCCAGGCCTGCTAAATAGCAATGACAACAAGAGAGAAATAGCTGGGCATTGTGGCGGGAACCTGTAGTCCCAGCTACTTGGGAGGCTGAGGCAAGAGAATTGCTTAAGCCCAAGAGTTTGAGGTTGTTGTGATGTCACAGCACTCTACTGAGGGCAACATAGTGAGATTCTGTCTCAAAAAAAAAGAAACCACATCCCACAGCTGAGGATGGAGTAAGCACTTAGAAACATGAACAAACAAACATTTTAAAAATGTACCATGTTTATGTACATGATATTCAAATTCAATTTGTCTGTCCTCCCCCCACCAAAATGAAAAGCAAAAACAAAACAAAACAAAATACTGTTTACCACAGTCAACATGGTTCTGAAAGATGACCAAGCCCTTTGTTCTTGAAAGTTACCTGGTTGAGAAAAGAGTAACACCATTGAACATACTTTTAAATGTTGACCAATTATTTATATTCTCACCAGAGTAGCCAGACATTTACAATTAACATCAACCTACTTTTATCTCTGAAAGGTCCTGGTCCCTAAAGTCCATACTTTCCAAGAAAACCAATGTAAGATAGCAGTTTGTTCTTCTCAGAAAGGCTGAGTCTTTTTAGATTATAGTTTCCCAAAATATTAGTAAGCAATGAATTCAGGTGTGTGTCTGTGTGTGTGTATGTCTATATGTATGTGTGACTAATTTAAAATACAAACTGATAGTCTCATATTGTGCCAAGTATAAGGACCTGAGCATCCATGAATGACTTGATAGAAGAGAGGAGCAACTTTGAAAGAATCATGATAAGGAAGCTTGGGAAAAAGGGATGTGGATGGATATAAGGAGAGAAAACAAAATGTTATAATTTTTATATCTGCTATTAATGCTCACCAGAAATTATCCATCCCCAAAGAGGCTCTCAACAATCCAAAGGAAAAATGCGTAGTCTTGTGACAATGAACATTTTGCTATGATAACTCAGATAAAAGAAGTGTATGTGCTCACAATCTGGATTCTCCTAAAGACTAGTCCAGCCACTGCCACTGTGGAAATTCCAACCAAACATCAGTAGAAACCAACACTGGGCCTTCAACACAACAGCGTTCCTGAAGGTGAAAGGTAGGTTTTAGCAAACCTCTTCCCTCCTGAAAGGAAAAGCCCTTTAACACCAAAGAATGCAAGTCTGTTTCCTATGCCTGTGTTGCTCCTTAAAATACCACCACTGAAGACATAAAGAATGTCTTATCGATTTCTGTAATATTTGCACAAGATTGCCTCTGAATTGTTAGCTCTTTTAATATCAAAGGAAAAGTTTCAATGGGTACATGACCAAATAATCCATTGTCTCACTACACAGCATATCACCAGAATGCTGAAGCCTAATAGCATTTAAACTACTCATCTAAGGCAAAGCTCACAGCAGATCTCTTCAGGGGTTCTCTCCCTCTTCCAGGATGCTGAGCCAAAGGCAGTATGCAGTGCTGTCACTCTAGCAGCTACTCAAAACAGTCCCAGCAGCCAAGAATGATTAGCACTCCTCATGATCTAATTGAAATATTTGGATTTACTGCCACAGCAGATATGGAGTCTGGAAGAGCAGAGGTCTTGCTAGATTTGGTGTCTTCTGCTAAGGACACTATTGGGAATTTGCTGAACTTAAGTCTATAGCTACCATCTGATTACTTTTGGGTTTATTTTTTTTTTTAGAGATAGAGTCTCACTTTATCACCCTCAGCTCACAGCAACCTCCAACTCCTGGACTTAGGCGATTCTCTTGCCTCAGCCTCCCAAGTGGCTGGGACTACAGGAACCTGCCACAGTGTCAAGCTATTTTTTGTTGCAGTTTGGCTGGGGCTGGGTTTGCACCTGCCATCCTCGGTACATGGGGCCGTTGCCCTACCACCTGAGCTACCAGCACCACCCTCTTTTGAGTTTCTTATGCTAGTCAACTACTATGGGTGGAGGACGGGGATTAATGGGAAGGGATATGCTCTACTGGCTGACTCCCTTTATCATAAGAAGCTAAAACAACTTCTATAGAATAGGGGGAATCTGAAAACGATGAAATTAATATGGTACTTGTATATTCATTTGCTCATAAGAAACAGAGAATGTGAAATTACAGAAATTTACCCTTAAAAGAAAAAGTAACTATTGTCTGAGATCTCCTTGGAATTAAGTTTTAGGTAATACCAAAACCATGATATCCAAACATCCACTGTATTGTCTGAAAGTGAAGAAAATGTAGAATTAGTGGAAAGGGGGGCAGATAGATATTAATTACAGAGTCAACACAAGCTACTGAGATAAAGAAATATTCCACTGAATTACTTGTATTAAATCTGGGGGGAGATGAGAGCTACCACTCATAAAGTGCCTTGGATATAGATAAGATTTAATGGAGGAATATGGCCGGTCCAAATGGTGCAAATATGGGTCGTATCCAACACCTCAAAGTCTCTGCTGTGATTCTCGGTCTCACATCTCTATTTTTCATCAGTGCTGCAACATCCAATTTTACATGAGTCTCTACCAGCTTCATGCTAATACAAGACAATACCTTTTATTGGGATCAGGCAACCCAAAAGTGCAAGGCAGTGAAAGGAGAATGAAGAGAACTTTTAACCAACTGGGAGTGAAAGCCTATGCCTCAGTGTTTGTACCTTTCTTCACCAGACGGATGGTCCTGGGGAACATTCAGATGTCTTCTTAAGTAGAATCATGTGATAAGAGGCAGCCACCCATGAGGTGGCTGATGGAAAACTACATTTTTGCACTGCTTCTCTTTCTTTGATGTGCTCTAACTCCTAAAATTAGGAGTAATGTGGATTTAGAACATTATTGGAGGATATGATATCTGAAGAATCCAGTGTGTGCTGTGTGTGTGTGTACACATGCAATTTGAATAGTGTTTAGAAATTTCAGATTCTCTCTATTGATAAAAGTAATTCTATACACATATGGTAACTGGGGTCTGCTGGCAGAAAGCAGAGTATTTCCTTCTTAATACCCAACTCCCATCCTAGTTATTTGGAAAACAATGACTTAAATAAAGTAAAATGTCTAGAGTCATTCGGAATGGATGGTAGAGAGTGGGTCAAGAGCGAGAGATAAATGTCTTGGTGGAAACTCACTCCTTAGTGCTTTGAAAGTGAAACTGAAGATATCTCAAGTATCTAAAGGCTCATTGATAATTTCTGAGTTTTGAAGTCACATTTTGAAATCCGTGATTTAGAGGAATTAAACACTCATTTATGAAGGAATGAGGCAGAAAATGATTTGTGTATGGCTGCCAGAAGAGAGGCTATTTCAGTAATCCAGGTGTTAGGTGATGAGCTACAGAAACAAGGTGGTGGGACTGAGCAAGTAAATAAAATGACACATTTAATGACATTTTGAGGGAGCTATTGACAAGAAGACATGATTGCCTATTAGATAAATAAATGATGTAAGAAGGAAATGAATTAAAAATAACTCTGATATTGGCAAGCTGTGCACAGATCCTTTGCTTCCTGAAACTCATTTTTCCTTTTTTCATAAAGCAAATGACCATACATAAAAAAGTGCCTATAATGTAGTAAACAAAATGCAAACTTAAGATACAGTAAGCTTATTTAAGAAAAGATATTAAATAAGAGTGTATTTTAGGTTAGGTACTGGGCACAGGTGAAACCTAGCAAATGGTGAGTGGCAGTGAGGGGGGAGGAAAGCCTGGCCTGCTGAACCAGGAACTCTGAAGGCCCATAAGATCGTGGTATGAAGTAACCTAGGTAATGAATGAGTGCTGAAAGAGACCATCAACGACCCAGAGAAAAAGGCAATGCTGCTTGGAGGTGTGGACAGGCCAATGAAAGTCTTGGAGCCATTTTAAATGGAGAGAGTATGGAGCCAATTTCAAATGCAGGCCTTGCTTCTTATCTCTCCAAAGTCTTGGAGCCAATTTCAAATGGCGAGAGTATTTCTACCCCGCAGGCCCTTGTTTCTTGTCTCTCTCACCTCTGCTCCTTCATGAACAGGGACCCACTTCCAACTCTCTTTGGAAGTGCTCTAAACTTCTCTTTGTTCTTCCTAAATAAAATCTCTCTGTGACCCTGAAACTCGAGTGGGTCACTTCTGCTTTCTATCCACGCTGCCTGTGCTGCCCCAGTTTTATTTTACTTTTCCACTCACATTAGCTTTCCATTATTCCCTAGCCACTGTTCAACTTTCTAGCTCAGTTGAGTAGTTGATCCAGGTCAACTGGGTTCTGAGAATAGGACCCCGACCCCCAACAGCAGGGAATAAACTAAGCAAAATAGACCTATCCTGATTGACATTTATTCTAGTGAAAGAAAGGAAAAAAGACCAATTAAGATAAGTAATTAATGTTCAAAGATATTACAAGTGCTATGGAAAAACTAGGGGCTGCTGAGAAGGCTCACAAGTACTAGAAGGTGGTAAAATGTTTAATAGTGTGGGTAGGATTACTCTTCCTGGCAAGATGACATTGGAACCAAACTCAGAAGTGAGGCAGTCTGCTATGTGGGGAAGGGCACTCACGGCAGAAAAAAAAAGGAGGGTAAGATCCCAAGGTCAAGGCTTCAGAAAGGAAACCAAAGACTCCTTGAAGAGGCAGCCACTGGCAAAATTTGACAATTTAGACATCTAATGATGTTTTTTCATATGTCCCTGTTAGTTTTTGAAAACATTCTTTTGTTCTGACACACAAAGAATGATTGTTGGAGACTTAGTTTGTATTTCTCATTCTCCAGACCTGAAATCATGAACTTACCAAAGAAACCGAGCAAACGGTTTACAAAAGCGTGACTGTGTCTGTGTTCAAAGTTACGTGACATAACTATGCGTGTGTATGTGGGCATGCGCTGTAAGCTATCAGTTATCATTTTGTTTGTAGTTTATTTCAGTTTTCCCCTCCTTTTAACATAATCTAGACTTAATTATATTGTTTATATTTGAGATAATTAGCACAATGCAAAAACCAAAGTGTCACTCTATTCTGCGTCTCTTTTATGCCATTGCTGCTCTTATTTCTAAGTGATTTCAATTTGTTTAGGGTATTTATTTCTTTTCTTTGTTACAGCTGCCCCCAAAGATCACACATATATATTCATCTACATCATTTTATTTTCTTACAACAGGCAGCATCTTATAAATATATGTAAGTGTGTGTATAGTATATATAGGCTTACATACGTGCGTGTGTGTGTGTATGATGCTACTTGCAACTACTTACTACAATGAAAAAAATAGTATTTAATATCTCAAATGGCACATATGCATTCTGCATATATATATTCTTTTGCACATTGCTTTTCTTTACAGAGAATTAATCCTGAAAAATCCCTCCATATTTGTTCATAAAAGTCTTTACATTCTGTTCTACGGTTTCATGGAATTCCATTGCTATCTATCACTTAGTTTTCAACCTGTCTCATAAGGTGAGTTTGTAGGCTGTTTCTGATATATTACAGTTTAAAATCATGCTGTATCAAATGTCTTGCATGTGCTTACCTTGTTGGAAGTGTAACTTAAAGTGAATTTCTTCAAATAGAATTTCTAGGTTTTAAGTATAAATGCAAGTGTAGCTTTTTTGCGATGTTGTCCTATTCTCTACCCAGGAGCAATGCAAATTTGTATAACCTCTCGTCATGTAGGAGAGTACCTGGTTCCCTATAGTTTGTCAATAAAGGGTAGTTATTCGGAGAGATGAGAAATAGCATCAGAGCATAGCTTGGGTTTTCTCTCCTCTTACTGTGAGCGTTATCCATTCATCGTCAAGCATAGCCTTGAAATCTGTGTGTCTGTGTGCATGTGCAACTATGTACCTGAACACAACTAGAAATGTAAGTGTGCCACAGATTCCAAACATTATTCAACAATAGGAAAAAATACTATTGAAGATCTCAAATGGCTAGAATTTTAAAAGTTGACTTCATGAGAGTGGTGGCTTTTCCATTTCCTAGATTGTGAAAAGAAGAGAATTTATACTTTTCTAAATGGTGAAAGTAAAGGAGGGGAGATAGAAATAAGCTTAGCAAATAATAAATAGTGTTATCAATATGCTAATGGAAAATAGCTGATGGAAAAATGTGGGAATACCTGGAAATAAAAATAGAATCATTTACACATACTAAATATATGGATGAGGAAAAACATGGTTTCTCCAAAGTAGCATAAAAATTCAGAGTTGCTTTCTTTTTTTTCATGTGTAATGTTAAAATTAATTCCTACAACAATATCCTGTCAGTGTAATGCATGAAGGGATGAGGAAGTTATGGAATGTGAACTCAGGAACAACTCTGAAACACTTGGGGAAGTACAGTCATGATCGGAAATAACAGCCTGTAGTTTCATTTTTGTAAGCCCTTGCAACTTCTGACAACAAATGGAAATAAATAAATGGGATCTGAAGTAGAGGAGAATGTAATACATATTTTAAAATTTAATTTAGAATTATCAAAATAATATTAATTATTAAGTGGCTTTAAATGAATATGTAGGTCTAAGCTTTTGAAAGGTTATCCTAATAAAAATAGAACAGAACTGAATTGAACTCACCAAAGTATTATAGGTAAAACATCATCTGATTAAAACAATTCACATGTATTATTAACATTTAATATTTTTTTCTCTTGAATAAAATAGTGCCAATATTTTACTCTTATAGGAGGCTTCTGAGTTGTTGAATAAATAATTTAGAACAAAGGTCATATCTTAGAAATCTAAAATGCATGTAACTCTAGACTTCCTCTAAATTTTTTATTTAACATATATTCAATGTATTAGTTAAGTGGACTGTAGGCAAATGTATTATATTAGTGTGCTCAGCGTGCTGGAACAAAATATCATAAACTTGATGGTTTAAATGACAGACTTTTCTATTCTCACACTCTGTAGGCTAAAAGTCCAAGAAAAGGGTATTAGAATTGGCTTCTGGTGACGTTTCTCTTCCTGGCTTATAGATGGCTACTGTCTCACTATGTCTTCACCCTGGCAGGGCCTTTTCTCTTTGTGCCCCTGAAAAGAGAGAAATCTCTGGTGTCTCTCCCTTTTCCTATAAGAGCATGAGTCATATTGGATTAGGGCCCCACCCTATGACCTCGTTCAATCTTAATCACCTCCCTAAATGTCCCATAGACACATTGTGAGTTAGGGTTCCAACAAGAATTTTGGGTGTGGGAAGCACAATTCAGTTCATAACACCTCTACGGTTAAAGAACAGGATCTTGATGAAGAAAGTTTTAAAAACAAGTCCCAAGGTAGTCTTGTTTACTTTCTTTCCTAGGGTTGAAGATAAAAAACAAAATGGTGTTATTAAAAATAATTACCAGCTTTGCCATGGGACAAAAACGATCCAGAAATTCTTTTTTAAATCTATTTATTGTTGGCATAACATAGATGAACCTGGAGGAAATTGTGTTGAGTCAAATAATTCAGACACAAAAAGATAAATATCATGTTTTCTAACTCATGTGTGGAGTCTAAAAATGTTGATCTCATAGAAGTACTGAACAGGGCTGGGGAAGGAGAGGATGAGGAGAGTACAATGAAAATAAGTTCTGACATCCTATTTTACCATAAAATTGTCAATAGTCAGCAATAAGGTATCGTACATTTCAAAACAACTAAAACAAAAAAAACTAGAAAAGAATATTTTGTATATTCCTAGTAAACTTAAGATAAAAGTTTGGGGTGATGGATGTACTAATTGTCTGCTCTGATTATTACACAGTGTCATACCCCTACAACCACAAGTCTTGAACCACAGACTTTTAATAAAGCACAGAATGTGCATATTTCACCCGCATTTCCTCCTATGAGGAGCTGACAGAATAGGGCTGGAGAGAGTATCTGCAAATCATGTCACTGTCACAATCCAGTTCCTGATCCCAGGAGCTTTGTGACCAGGGCTTTTCTAGTAATGAAACTCCACAACTCCCATGTTAGACTATGTCTGCTCAACTCTGATGTCTGGTCCTGATCTCTGCACTGCCCCGTACGTACACAATTCTAAGGAGCAGTGGCTGCTCCTGTAGCACCTGTGCCCATAGAAAGATAAAAGCCTTCCCTGATAGACACAATTGCAGTAAGCTTTTGTAAGAATTCTGCTTCTTTCTTTGTACATATTTCAGGAAAAAAAAATAGAGAAAAGTGGGGGAAAAATTAGCACTAGGGAGCTTCAAGAAAACATTTATTGGTAAACACTTCATAAGGATTTAGTTTATGATGAGAAAATCTTATTTCATAATAGTGAAAACTGATGAGGGGACAGTGGGGAGCAACAGGGGATTAGGAAGGTAGAAAAGAAAATAAAAGAGACAAAGTTATGACAAGATGTCAAAAAAAATTTTAAAAATAACAACATTATGTGGATTTTTCACAAACCTTCTGAGATCTAAGGGTAGGCCCAGTCAGACTCGGTTAAGAATTACTGAATGATAGTGACTGAAATTATGTACTTATTTCCATAAAGTGAAGGGATCTGTTTAATGAATAGTAAAAAGAATTTTTAAAAATCTCTGAACTTATCACCAACATTCAACGATTAATATTTTTGTTCAGTGCACTAACTACAATCAATTAGTAATATGGTTTCATGAACAAACTTTATGAAATACTTGTATGTAGACAGTACTGGAGATAAAATTATAAAACATTTTAGGATGTAAAAGAAGACTTGAATAATTACCTTAATATAAATATATAATTTCAAACAAAATTCTTATGCAGTAGAACCTCTATAAGGTGACCACTCAAGAGACTTTAACAAATTGATCAACATAGAGAAGTGATCAACATAAGGAACTAGGCCTACTGTACTGATATGTACATGTGGTGCATGTCTGGGATATGAAAATTAGGTCAGTTTAAGAAAGTGGTCAAGGTAGGGAGGTAGTCAACTATGGAGGTTCTACTGTATTTATTTCATGGACAGTGTAAGGTTTATTTAAACATTTGTAAAGAAGAAGAAAGGACAAATTATTTTTAAACATTTGAGAGAAGAATAAGTTTGAAATATTTGTTCAGCAGGACATCAAAAAATAATCCAAATATAACTAAAATAGACCACATATTAAAACAATATGTTTGTAAAAAGGTATAAAAAGAACCAGTAAGCACAAGAAAGATGTTCAATATGATTTATTTTCTGGGAAATGCAATTAAAATCCAAATATGATACTATTATAAAACTATCATGGATGGGTGGAGGGAGGGTGATTGGAGGGATCACCTCTATGGTTTATCTTACAAGGGTACAAGTGACTCTTTCTGAAAGTAGAATATAAATATCTGAATACAATAAGAAAATGACATGAAGGCTATGTTAACCAGTTTGATGAAAATATTTCAAATTTTATATGAAAACACCACACTGTACCCCATGATTGCATTAATGTACACAGCTATGACTTAATAAAAAAAGTTGGTTATAAAACTATCAAGTTGGTTAAAATAAAACATTGTATTTTTAGTTTTTTAAAATCGTGTGAGTTTCAACTGTTGATGGAAACATGGGACAACTACATCACTTACACATTGCGTGCAAAATATTATAGTCACAATGGAAAACAATTTGGCATTTTCCTGTAAAGTGAAACAAACTCTTGCCATATGGCCTAGCAATTCTACTTCCAGCTATTCATTCTCTCAAGAGGAATGAAACCATATATTTGAAACCATATGTTTTTAGCAACTTTATATATAATAGCTCAAAATTACAAAACAATCCCTATTTCCCATCAAATGTTGAATAAACAAGTTGTATTATACCCAGGGATGTATCTCACCATGCAACAACTTAAAGAAACTTTTAAACATTATAATAAGTTTAAAACATCAAACATATACTAATATATACTGATTGATTCCATTTATATGACATTCTAAAAAGGTAAAACAACAAAGGTAGAAAATTATATTTACCTGGCATTAGCTACTAGGGGAAGAAAATGACGGCAAAGGGGTAAAAGGAGAGTTCAGGGGTTATGGAAGCACCTTACATACGGATTTTGGTGACGATGATATTCTTGCATGTATGTGCTAAATTCATTGAATAGTTTTTCTTTATGAACAGTCATAATAGCTGCTAAAACAATTCTAAGCCTAAAGATGAAAAAAGGCATTTTTTCCTAAAATTTTACTTTACTGTTATAAGAACATGTAAGATCTACCATCCTAACAAATTTTTAAGCATGCAGGACGATAGTGTTCACTGTGGTCCGGTGCCGCACAGGAGATCTCTAGAACCTACTCCTTGCTTGACTGAAGCTTTATACCCCTTGATTAACAACTCTCCATTTTCCTTGAATGGACATTTCTGTGGTTTTCACTTATTAGTTATTGGGAATTTCATCACAAAAAATACTGGGATACTAATAGTTGAGATCCAGATTTCAATTATTTTGATAAATATGCAGAAGTGGGATTTCTAGATCATAGAGGAGTTCCATGCTTAATTTTTGATGAGCCACCACACTGTTTTCCGTAGTGACTGTACCCCTGTGCATGCCCACTGAGAGTATAGAGCAGATGCTCAAACAATCTCATCTCCTTCAACATGACTTCATTATAATGTCCTTGAGGGGAAAAAAGTCCATCTTGCCATGGGCCAGCATCCAAACCAGGTCTGGTTCTTATCTTAGATACTGAGCTTCCAGGATAGGTTCCATCCACCCACCACGGTGACTAGAATAATTGGGTTAATAATTATTTTACTTGTTTTTATGAATCCTTCTTAAATTAATATGTAGCTTACATTTATTTCAAGGTTTAATATTAGAATGATTTTGGTCTTTGTTTAGAAGATTGGAGGTGTATTGTAACCAGAAATGCACCCTTAATAGGCCCTTAATTCTTCTTTATATCAATTAGCCTATAGTAAGATTGGTTTTGTTTACATGTTTTACTTTTAAAGTCTTAGTTTTCGAGAAACTGCTCATGAGGATTTCTAGTACAAGTTTTCCTTTCTATTAAGTGAGGATTTCTAGTACAAGTTTTCCAATTTCTCCACATCACTACTAATATGTGTCTGGATGCTCTTTTGGGCAGCTCTTAGATTTGTTCACTAGCATTTTAAAGTAATTTTATATTTATGTTTACCAGGGATATTAGTCTGTATTTTTCTTTTTTTGTAATGTCTTGATCTGACTTTGGTATTGGGGTAGTTCAGGACTCATATAATGAGTGAAGAGTGTTTCTTCTCTTCAATTGTTTAGAGCATTTGAGAAGGATTGGTGTTAATGTTTCTTCAAAGTCCTGGCCTTTGTTTTCCTTCATTTTTGAGTTTGAATTTCTATTTTACATATTTATTTATTTTTGAATTCAGAGTAATGTAGTGTACAAACAACTAAGTTGCAATGTTGGTATTTGTTAGGTGGAGTCCCTCTTACAGTTATGTCCCACATCCAAGAGCTCTGACACATCCCCTTACAGTGTACCCATTAACTGGGAGCACACCAATTCCCCCTCCGTCTCCTCCCTTCCTCCTTCCCCCTACTCTGAACTAGAATTGAATTGAGTGTTTCTCTTATGTGGGTACGTATTACCTGGTCTACTGTCTTCACAGTTGTATTGAATACATTGAGTACTTTCTTTTCCATCCTTGTGATACTTTACTGAGCATGTGTTTCAACTCAATCCAGATTAATACAAAAGTTGTAAAGTCTCCATCCTTTTATGGCTGCATAGTATTCCATGGTATACATATACTACAGATTGTTGATCCATTCCTAGGTTGGTGGGTATTTAGGTTGTTTCCACCCCTTAGTAATTGTAAACTCAGCTGCAATAAGCAGTTCAGTGCAAATGTCCTGGTGATAAAATTTTTTTTCTTTCAGGTATGTGGGGATGTGGGATCAAATAAGACATCTAATTTGAGTTAATTGAGGAGTCTCTGTACTTCTTTCCAAAGAGGCTGTATTAGTTTGCAATACAATGCAAATGTCCTACCGACAGTGTAAAAGTGTTCCCCCTCTCCACATCCACACCAGCATCTGCGACTTTGGGACTTTGTGATGTGGGCTATTCACACCAGGGTTAAATAATATTAAGTGATATTTCAGAGTGGTTTTGATTTGCAGTTCTCTATAGCCATCTGTCTGTCTTCCTCAGAGAACATTCTGTTAATGTATCTTGACCAGTGATAGATGGGATTGTTGGTTCTTTTTTCCTTGAATAATTTGAGTTCTGTATAGATTCTAATTTTTAAACCCTTGTCAGATTTGTAACATACAAATATCTTTTCCCATTCTGACATTTGCTTTTCTCTTGTCTTGCTTGTATTCAGAGAGTGCAGTTTGGAGGAAAAAAGGCTGTTTGCTTAGGCCTGGATAACAGGGCCCTTGTCCAGCCCTGAATGGGGGGACCATTCACTATATGACTTCCACAAAGGAAAGACATGCTTATTGGTGAACACCAGAGTTTAAGTTATAATTCATCTTTGTTTTGAGCATGCGTCAGTATGCTTCTTGCTCGACTTGTACTCCAGAGAAGAAAACTCTGAAACTACTTCAGTAATTGCATCCTTCTCAAGGCCAGCATCTCCAAGTAATCTCTTTATCAGGTCAGATATAGCTACTTTGATACAGGGTTCTCCCATTCAGGGATGGCCAGGGACTCCCATTTTCTAGGCCTGCACAAATGTTTTTTGTTTTTTGTTTTTTTTTTTCCCAACTGCACTCACTGGATGCAAGTGGAATCAGAGAAAAGCAGCCTGACCAGTGTCTTGTCAGACAGCCTTTCCTGCAGTGAAAAACAAAACACCTTGCTGCTTTGCCTGGGATAGAAACTGAAAGCACCACATCCACTGTCTAATACACCCAGTCCACTAATCAGCATTTGAAGAATGTTTTCTGCCTGCTGGCTCTGGGCCAAGTGCGACATGCATTTCGAAGACCCCTCCTGCTCTTGTTGGCTGGCAGTAAATAAATCCTTTGATAAAAGATTCCGGTGGGTTTTCTCCATTGAGAGACCCCTTCTTCCACTGCTGCTGCTGCCGGAAGCTTTGTTACCCCTCTTTGTTACCCTTCTTTCTGTGTTTATCTGTAATTAAACTTTACCCTATGACTTATTTGCATGGTCCTAGGTTTCATTCTTGAAACTTCAGACCCAGGACCCACTGTTCCATCACAAGTAACCAATTTCTAAATGCATTCTTTAACATGTAATTTCTGCTTTTAAAGTAACCCATTCTTTCCTGAGTCATTATTACAACACTTTTTCAAATGTAGCCAATAGTAGCTGACACTACTACTAAAAATTACAATGAATTCTCCCACATCCATCAAAAGCAAATAATTTGCCTGCCAAATTATTATAGGAAACTGTTTAAGCAACATTTTTATAATGCATAATATGGAACCCTGTCTACCCAACATGTGGCCTAACTTCTATCACTACCCACTACACAATTACTATATCAAAGCAATTGAGATTTTCTTTTGCCAGAGTATTGTTCTAACATATTAACTCCTATATTGCCAAAGAAAATAAATGCTAACAAATAGTTCCCAAATCTCAAAGATTTAATTTAGTAAACAGGAGTATACAACCTGAAGTCAGGGGGAAAGGAGAGTGCTGATTTTGGGAATATTTTTTTTTGTTGTTGTTGTTCCCTATCTGTGGTGTTGTATATTACAAAAAGGATGCAAAGACCTTTTCTTTTCTTTTATTCTTTTTTTTACTAATCAACTTTCTTCAGTGTTTGTACAGTTAATGTGTGGCCCAAGACAGCTCTTATTCTCCTAATATATGGCAGAAAAAAGGAAAGATCGAATATTCCTGCAGTGCATGTTTCTTTCTCATTCATGTCACAATCAGATTATGTGTTGACAGGGTTTGGGATGTGGGAGTACGCTCTGGTCCACATAGTTATTTACAGAGTAATAATCTTTCTTTCAGGCTGTGGCTCTGCTCTTTCTCTGGGGATGTGTTCTGAGATCTTCCCTCTATGTTTAGCTATCAAAAGGTAAGAAAAGAAAGCGAAGAGGACATATATGCTCTTGGCTCTAGAGGTGACACGTATGACCTTTTCTAAAACTCCATCCCTGTAGAGTAATGACACAATAGCTCCTAGGTGTCAGGGAGCTGAGAATTGTGCCTTCTATAATGGTGAAATATTAATTCCAAACAAAACAGTGGGAGTGGGCATAACAGGTACAAAGTTACTCTTAAGAGAAAGTAAAATTATCTCTGTACTCACACCCAAAATAAACTTTATGTATGTTACAGACATACACACAAAAAATAAACATTTTGCATTGTTGAAAGATTTATAGCAGAATGCCTAATGAGTCAAGATTGTGAAAGATGCTTTAAGCAAAAAAAAAAAAAATGATTTTTAAAAAAACTTTGGTAGGCAACACTGTAATACTGATAAGCACATAAGGATTTTAAAAAATATGTCTTCTAGAAAAGACGCCATAAAGAAAGGTTAAAAATCACCCAGAACGTACACAATGGATATACATCATAAATAGTGCAATCTTTATTCTTTATCTCCTATATTAGCATGGAGTATAGCACATTTTTACCATTCTCTCAAGAAGGATATAGTTGGTAAGAATAAGTCTAGATTCTCTCTACCACCTCTGTCATTCTTTAAGAAATGAGAAGTTGCTTTTCTAATTAGTGAATGTAGGAGGAGAAAAAAATAAGTTACATACATAGTAGGTCCCTACGTTGTGTCTCCCAGGGTAAGCTTTGCTGTTTTGTGGCAGTGCTGAGTACCTGGCCTAGGATCTAGTAGGGAGGATATCAGAAGCCTCTTTGGCCACCATCCAATGGGAGTTTCCAGTCCAAGTTTATTGGTAATTAATTTTGTGTTTTATTCTTTACTCACATGATTTCTGTATTTTCTTCTTAATTGATACTGAACATAAACAAGGTATACAGGGAGAAAAAAAAATCACCATGCAGAAAATTAAGAAGAATAAATAAAAGGATATTTTCGTAGGCCTAAAAACTAGATCAGGGTTTTGCACTGTCCAGTGAGGAGGCTTTGACTTTAGTAAATGTGAGGTTCAGTGTCTTTGATCACGATGATATGGAGGAGTTATCATTTTGAGTCTCATATCTACCTAGTATTATCAGAACAGCCCTTAATAGGTAAAGCTTTTGTCATCCAGTGTGGTTAAACACAACTATAACTAAATTGAAAGACCTTAACTCAGTAAAAATTAAGATACCCATAGGGAAGAGGGAGAGGCAGGAGCCTAGTTAAGGCTTCATTTAAAAAAAATTATGAAGTTTGCACATATTGGCTTTTAGGTTTTGAAAAGTGGAAAAACAAAATCTGTTCTTTTTACTCCACTTTGTATCCAGACCTCTAAGCTATGACTTTTAACTGTAAAGGTGGCTAATTTTTTCAAAACACTTGCTAAAATTAGTTATTATTTCCTTGTGAATTTTTTTCATTTTCTAACTGTGCATTCATATTTACTGATAATGATTTCATTGAATATTTTTTCATCATTAAAATGTCTATTATTTTGGGCGGCGCCTGTGGCTCAAAGGAGAAGAGTGCTGGCCCCATATGCCAGAGGTGGAGGGTTCAAGAACCTAGCCCTGGCCAAAAAGAAAAAAAAGAAAAGAAAAGAAAATGTCTATTATTTTTTTCTATTTTATCACTGGCTAGGAATTCTAGTTCAATGGTAAATACAACTGGTGATGTTAGTCTTCCTTATCTTACACTCTCAAAAAGTAATGTTTACAGTTCTATTACTAGATCTGATACTTTTATCACATTAAGGAAATTCCCTTTATTTCTTAATTTGTTAAAATGTATCATTTAAGATGAGTAGACTTGTTACAAATGCTTTCCTTCTGCAGTGTTTCAGAACACTTAGGGTCATCAAGGTGATTTCTTAGGGTCATCAAGGTGATGAATAGCATTAATTAGTTGTTAAATTTCAAATGATCCTTATATTCCTAGAATAAATCTCATTTTATTAAATATTATTTTTCGTAGTATAGCTGGCCTGATTTATTAATGTTTTCCAAAAGTATTTCAGTTTCTGAAAACAGTTGCATGCATATGTGATTCAGATGACTTATGCATATGATCCTAGCTTCACTGTTTTCTAAGGCCAAATGGGACAATATCCTTCTAAATACAAGCAGAAATGTATTGTAGTATATTCATGCATTAGAATACTTTAGATCAACAAAAATGAATCAAAGGTGTTATATGCAAAAATACACATGTATCTCACAAAAATAAAGCAAAAAAAATAGATACAAAAGAACATGTTCTCTATGACTTCAGTTATAAAATTGAATAAGTATTTTGTGGTTAAGGCTGTATATTTCTAGAAATAGGGGGTTTATTTTGTCATTAATTTCCTGAGATTGAGGCTGGTGCATTTATTATCTTTCTGTCCTTTTAACCTTGAAGACTAGAGTACTCCTGACTAACTATCCCTGTGATAATTAAGACAAATTCATGGATGGAACGGAAATCTGGTTGGTAATGACCAGCAATGATTCACCATTTTTGTTTTCTAGAGGGAAGCATGTTTCCACCTCATTCCCTGGTAGTGAAAACTGTAGGTGACTGCTCTTGGGGTTGCTTCACATCCCCTCCTCTCTACTTGCTTTGGGGTGCAGAAATTAATCCAATATACGTGACTTAGCTCCTGCCCTCTCTCTCATCTTGCTGCCAGATCATACATAGGCATTTGTGTCATGCTTCTGGGTAGGATTTATGGAACAGATTCAGGGATTGGGTGAGACTAAAGAGGTTATAAGGTCAGTAGTAATGCTAGTGGGTGCAATTACCTTTATCTGGGGATAGTACTAAAGCTCATCTGGCCACATACCAAGCAATGTTGTTCACTGAATTTTTATGCAATTTTTTCTATCCACCTGTCAATGTCTATTTGATTTCCATGTGTTTCTTCAGAGCTTTTTAACTTGGGAATTTTTAAACTAGAGAGGAATTATCGCCTCCCCTACTCCACACCAAGTCAGAATCATATATCCAAAATATTAAACAGTTTTACATATAGTGAAGCCTCCAAAAGGAACGCAGGCTGTTAAGATGCCTTATTACATTAGAAATCAAAGATGTGTGCCCATTCCTTCCGACATAAAAGAAAGAGCTTTCATTTTTCAACTGTCAGACTACAAACATTTAAGAATTTATAAGGCTGTGGTAAAATGGGAGGTACTGATAGAAGTAAGCACAGTTTTGTAGGCCCTTTGGCAATGAGTGCATTTGAACAAGTGCATAGCCTTTAACATCCAGACTTATGTCATAAAAAACTCAACCACATGCATGTGCTTGAGGAGACACACATAGTAATGTCTATCACAGCTCACAGTAGAGGTGAACGACTGGCCCAACTAAAATTTTGACACTAGATAATTGGATGTTCATAGAACTGTGTGTTATAGGGCCATGGAAATGGGTGAATGAGAATCTCATTTTTAATAAAGATTAGATATAACATTTACTAAATAGGCTCAGCACCTGTAGCACGGTGGTTATGACACCAGCCACATACACCGAGACTGGCAGGTTCAAACCTGGCCCTGGCCAGCTAAACAACGACAACTGCAACAAAAAATAGCTGGGTGTTATGGCAGGTGCCTGTAGTCCAAGCTACGTGGGAAGCTGAAGCAAGAGAATTGCTTGAGCCCAAGAATTTGAGGTTGCTGTGAGCTGTGATGCCACAGTGCTCTACCAAGGCTCTGTGAGTCTCTGTTTCAAAAAAAAAAAAAAAAATTACTAAATAAAGCCAAGTTACAGAAGGATATACGATAATGCAAAGGAATTATAAATTTCATTTGTCATCCTGTTTTAAGCCAATTCACTATATACAATAACTTTTGAAGTATTATCACTGCAATCTTAACAGATGTGGAAAATGGGTCACCCTAAGCCTAAGCAACTTGCCCAAGGCCGCACAGCAAATAAATAGGAGACTAAATATTGAATAAAGCACAGTCATTCCCGACCTCATATTCTAAACCAGTAACTGCACTGCATAATGCCTCTTGCACAGTAGATATCATTTAAATAAAATTCTGAAACACATAGTACATTATATTGCAACAAATATGAAGATGTATTAATAATCATGCTTAAAAATAAGAAAAAAATGAGAATAATAGTGAAATCAAGAAAAGAAGAGAGAGTTGGGGTTGGGGTTCTATAGGAAGCTTCTATATTATGTGATTTAATATTTCATAAAATTTCACAAGGCAAATATAATAAAGTTTTAACATTCTATAAAAATAGAAGGCAGTGTTTAGGTATATATATTCTGTTGTTTTATTTTTGCATAAAATATTCCACAATATATTTTTACAAGAAAGTAAAATAGAGCAATGAAATACTGACCACTTTGTTCCACCCAACCGTACCCTTGAGGAAAAGTAGAAAAACTGCGCACACAGAAAGAATGATGCTAATACAACTTAGCTGTCGGAAGTCTTCAGATACACCCCAAGTCTGTGAAGTTTTGTGATTTAAGGTCTTAGAAATTAGAGGAATAAAGCAAGATATGAGAACAGCATATCGCACAAATTTGCTCTTTCCTCTGATTTTCATTCTTCAAAGTTTGTGGCTAAGAGTCTGAGAAATCTGCTGCAGGTGGGGCAGTGGTAATTCAAAAGCTGCCATGGTGGAGGGTTTGGGTAAACTCCCAGACTTTTCATTAAGACTCAAACTTAAAAATATGTTCTCATTATGAAAAATCAGAATATAATCAACTGTTGAGGAAAATTTTTTACTCTAGATTTCTTCATATTATTTGTGCTACTACTTTTTCTAACTTACAATATTCTGTTCCCCTTTTTGACAGAAATATATAAAGGACTTATTCATAAGCCTTTGTTAGAAATGTCTTTTAAACATATTTTAATCAGGCCTTTAGTCTGAGCATCCTATAGAAACTCTCGCTGACCACCAGATTTCTAAATCCAATGGCCAATCTTCCATCTTCATTTTTCCTGGCACCTTGACCAGATCTATAAAACTGCATAGGTGTGACTCTTCACTTTAGAAATTCACTGGGACAATAGTTCTCAAAAACTGTGACAATGTATGAATGAACTCACTCATTGCAACATTAGTGATGATTGCAAAATATTGGAAACAAACCAAATGCTCAAGCACAGGAGATTGGCTAACTTAACTATGGTGCATATACAAAAAGGAGCACAATTTGTTCTTTGCTATTGACCTGACCCTAGAATGTTACCTAAGTGCTCAATAAGCAAATTTTAGTTTAATATCTATTCAAATTATTGTTAGATATTTATTATAGAATAAAATAATTCATGAAAGTTGCTTCTGCCCACACCTGCAATAAACCTTCTATAAATAATAGCAGTGATCATTTTGCCTGTTATATTTTAAGAAGTCTTATCTAGAATGGATTAATACAGTGAAAGTGAAAAATGACCAATTACATATGAACCTCAAATAAAAAGGATTATAATCTTGAATAAAATAATGTTGAAGAAAATGTTTTATAATTTTGAATAAAAGCTTTTCTTTGTATATGGGTTTGTCTCTCAGGAATAATCGATTCCACCTTTTCTGGAAGTAATAAATGGATGGATTCACTGATTTTATTCTCATGGACGTTTCTTTTCTCCTTCCCTTACTGCAAGTGAAGTCCTGCTGAGAAGCAGGCATAAAATTTAACAAGTATGTTCTCATTTATTCTTGCTTTTCAGGTGTTCAAAGTACAAGAAACAAAATAAAAAAGTCAGAAACCTGGTTATGATGTCTAAATAAGAATAAAGTAAGACCCAACCTCAAGAAGGCATTTTAAGTCAAAATATATATTTGTGTGTGACCATAATAGACATTTTACATCTGACTAGAAAATTAATGGATTTCAGTAATCTTGGAATAACAATTATGATATATTATTTTTTAATTTCACTAAATTGGCTTACAAACAGCTAAATATGAAGGAAATTTTAGTCAGAAAGATAAACACCCTTCACATCCTCACTGTGGTTACTGTCTCAGAAACCCGTGGATTTGCTAAGTCATTTGGACATTTGATGAAGTCCTGTTTGTTTATTTTTCCTTTTGTTGCCTGTACTTTTAATGTCAAATCCAAAATATCATCGCCTAGACCAATATCATCTCCCCTCCATGCAATCTTCTGAGAAGTTTACAGTTTTTATGTGTAAGTTTCTAATTCGCTGTGAATTAATATTTGTGTATATTCTGAGAGAAGAGTCCAGTTTATGTCTGGCATGTGACTATTTGCTTTTCAATGTCATTTAGTAAAGAGTTTATCATTTTCTCAATCTTTGTTCCTGGGATGGAATAGAAAAAAAATGAAAGATAAATTTTGGTGAGCACACCATTGATACACAGGTTGGTCTACTTGGATTAAAATAGTTAAGGTTATTAAGCAAAAAAATATTGTATTTCCTAAAGTAGTACGTTTAACAGTTGGTGTCTGACATTTCACTTGGACAATTCTTTTATTTTTTATTGTGAAGGTGCATCCTCATTCTTTCAAACACATTATTTGGTTTGTAATTATTTTTCAAATATTTTTTAGAGCAATTTTTGTGAAACATGAATAGGTCAAAAAGTTGTATTTTTCTTTAATATTAGTTCCTGTGGATCCCATATATCACCTATAGCTTGAAATATCAGTAAAGGATGTGGCTAAGGAAACCACAATACCTAAATAGTTTGAGAAGTTCTATTCTGGTGATTTTAATCTTGAAATTGAGCCGCACGGGCCACCTGAGACCAAGGTGGATAATGAACTGAAAGCTGTACTGGAATGATCCACCTCTACCAATGCACGAATGAGCAGTCCGGTTTCACAGTACTATTTTAACAACATCGGGCCATTTGTAATACAATGGCAAGGCAAAGAAGCTGTGTAGACGGGTTCCACAAGAATTAAATAAACATCAGAAGAGAAATTATATGTTGGTGGGCACTCAAAACGATTCATACAAATCAAACTGTGTAACCATAACTTGTGTACCCTGGTAATATTCTGACATTTCAAAAAAGAGAAATCATCTAGAAGCTTACCCCTTTCTTTGCTGTCATAGCATAAAGGCAAACCATTTCTACACTGTATCATTATGTGTGATTTAAAAAAAAAAAAAAGATCCCAATAGCTCTTTAAGCAGTGATAAACAAGAACTGGCATTCACACAAAATGGGCAAAGTCGTTTTGATGATCCTTCAGCACAATGGCTAGATAAAGATGAAGTGGTGAAACACAGTTCAAAACCGAATACTCGTCAAAACAGCTAACGGTATCTGTTTGGTGGTCCAGTGCTGGCGTTATCCACTAAGCTTCATGAAACCTGGTTGATCCATTACAGTGGATGTCTACTGAAACCAAATGGATGACATGATGAGGATGTCTTTGATTACAGAGCTGAGATGAGTCAACAGAATCAGGTGAATCCCCTTGCAAGACAAGGGTGTCGCACACAAAACACTGCTCAACTACAGATGCTGATCTTGGAAACTCTGTCATCCACCATATTCACCAGACCCTGCATCAACTGACTACCACTTATTCCAGGCCCTGGACCACTCCTGGAAAGGAAAGGTATTATAGTCTCAACAACCCCTGGAAAACACCTTTTGTGAGTTCATCACCACTCATTCTCCAGTTTTTTTTTGTTGTTGTTGTTTGTTTGTTTGTTTGTTTCTAGCATACACAAGCTACTGTGTAGGTGACAAAACTGCATGGATAGTTTAGGCATATGCTTCAATTAATTGTTCTTCTTCTCATTTGAGATATAATGAACTCAACTTTTTTTTTTTTTTTTGAGTTAGAATCTTGCTCTGTTGCCCATGCTAGAGTGGCATCAGTGGAGCTCACAGCAACTCAAACTCCCAGATTCAGGCACTCCTCCTGCCTCAGTCTTCTGAGTAGCTGGAACTATGGGCACCTACCCTAATGCCCAGCCAGTCTTTTCTATTTTTAGTAAGGACAGGCTCTCACTCTTACTCAAGCTGCCATCAAACTCCTGCATTCAAGGGATCCACCTGCCTGAGCCTGCCAGAGTTCATAGGATTACAAAATTGAGCCCTCATGCCCAGCCAATAATCCAAACTTTTGATTTTAAATTGAACATTTCATATTTAATGACCTATTTATGAGAAGTGGTGCTTTAAGAGGTAATTCTAAGGGTTAGGAAGATAGTGATCAAAAGATACAAAATTTCAGTTAGATAAAAGGAATAAGGGCAAAAGATTTATTGTACAACATCGAGACTATAGTTAATAACAATGAATTATATACTTGAAAATTGCTAATAAAATAGACTCTGGGCATTCTCACTACAAAAAGTGATAAGTATTTGGGGTAGTGAAGATGTTAAATAGCTTGTTGAAATATGTGTATATATTCACCCAGCCTATTGTATACCATACATTTATAATTTTTTATGTCAATTAAAAATCTTAATAATAAGAAAGTAAATAAAATAAAAAAAATCTTAATAATAATTAAGTAATAAACAAGTAATCCTAACAAGAAAAATCACACTAGATGCTATATTATCTAAAGTACAAATTCTCTTAATCTAGGGATCAAAAGGCTAATTTGATTGGTTAGGATATATATTACTAATTAGCAAGGAAATTTTAATATTGCATATCCTAAAAGATAATCTTGTATTATGGTGAAAAAACTAATTGGTTCTGAGAGGTGAGTGAGGACATGTCTAGTATAGTTAAGCATTCTAGAATATACCTGATGTATTAAAGCATGCATGGAATATCCAGCTATATGCCCAAAATTCCAGGTGAGTGAGGTAATATTGTAAACTTCAAGTTTCAGAGGAGGGTGTGAACTGGGCAGAGTTTATTCTAATTATAAAAATGGTTAGAGGAAGTAAGTTTCCACAATATGCATCCCAATAGCTCTTTGAGCAGCAGTAAACAAGAACCGCCAGGCAGAGGAATTCACAAAGAAAGGACAAGGTCTGACCCATCACCATTATGCTGAGGAACCTGACTTACTAAAGTTCAAGTACCTCTGGTCCAAATATTTCATCATCTCTCTACAGGTAATCTTTCATCTTTGAGATGGTTCTTCGGCTACACAGAACCTGGATTTAGGATTAGAAGGAAACTATGTGCACTGTACACAGACCGACTGTTGGGTGTGTTACATTTACTGAGAAGGCAGGCAAGTGCTACAGTCACCCGCATCACAGCTTCTACGGGTGTGGGGCTGTCTCTGGGAAACTGAGGCTGCACACAATAAGGACACAGGACACATAAACAAATAGGCACATAGATTTACATGTATGTACACAAGCATGCACATGTTGGGTGAGCAGACTTAAACATTGGACAGTCCTTATTGCTCACAAGACTGTAGGGTAGATGGGCCTGCCTCCTAATCTTAGCTGGGCTCACATGTGTTTACAGTCAACGTTGGGTCAGATATGTAGTTGTACTGATTAGGCTGGACTCTCTGATGTCTTGGTGGGTCCTCAGGCTGCCAGATAATTTAGAATGGTCTTGTTTAGGGCCCAATAGCCTTTCTCCATGGATGTTTCTTCTTCCTGCCAGTTATCTTTTGGTTTATATCTCAGGGGCAGAATTCCAGGAGAGAACAGAGCACAAGAGTCTAGAGCCTAGACCCAAGATCAGTGCACGATCAGTTCTACTACAGTCTACTGGTCAAAGCAGATCACAAGGCCATCACAGCATTAAGGAATGTTGATCTCTAAATACCATTTCTTTTGTAAAGACCTCACCACACTCACTCTACTATCATTTTATTTAATACTGTAACCAGAATTGAAAAATTACTGCATAGTTTGATACTCTAACCAATATATGTAATACTCTAGTGAGACTATTTAATAAAATGATAATAGACTGTGTGGAGGCTGACTAATTCAGAAGCCTGAATTATTGTTTATGTTCTGTGTTGTATTTATGCTCATTGACTGTCTTTCCAGAGAAGAAAGCAAATTCCGAATCTTACTTGTCATTATCGCTCCAGCAAAGAACTAGTTGGTGGCACATAGTAGGTGCCCAGTTTACCTTTGCTCAACGGTTCCATGAAGATTCATAAACTATACAATAATTTTTCATTTCACATAATAACAAAACTGTTTATTATTTTATTTTTTAAAATCTAGAATTGAAAAGGGAACAGGTGGGGTGAATAAAAAAAAGATGATTTTATCATATTTATGAATAAATGCAAAAGTTGGAAAATGAAAGAACATATATCTTAATATACCAGCTCACCAGTTTACTCGTTGTTAACAGAAAATTTCCAGAATCATTGAACCTTAGATAATCTCTCAATTAGTAAGTTATTTATGGTAACATATATAGAGTTTTTATTTTTAAGCACTCCCTTGCTATAGGAAATAAAGCTAGATTTGTTAACTGTTTTATTCTAATGTCTGTGCTTTATCCTTCCGAGGTAGATGAAATAAATTATTCACCTTAAATAGAAGAATATATTAATAAATTCTGATCACTGCTATTCTGTGAGTCATCTTTTTTGCATTGTAAAAAAATTAGTGTTTCTCTCCACCCTGAATAATTTATGTACTCTCCTTAGTCTTAGCAGCAGCATAATAAATGCACTGCTTTCCTGGCAAATTGATGATTCTGTTCACAAAATGTGGTCGATTTTTAAAGTGAGTTACCATGTGCATCTAAGTCATCTGCCTACTAATTATCAACCAGGTTGCCATGCAAGCAATGAATCTGAACCTTTTTGGGTTTCTGACTAATCTTCATGCATTAGATTTCCATCAGAGATGGCAAGACAAATAAAATGCTTAACATTTATTTTTTATTTTTCTAAACAAGGGAATTTCTGTTTGTCATAGGCTTAAGGCTGATTGGTCTGGAGGTGGCCTTCCAAACTTCTTGTTTTTCTTCCACCTTTAATAGCTATACAAACCTGGGTGAATTTTTCCTCTAAAGCACAGCTTTCTTATGTCTATGGTGAGGATCGTAATTATTTTTAATACTGTCTCATTGAAATAGGGATTAAATGATGCACTGAGTAGATGGTGGCTAGCACATAGAAATTGGTTACAGAATTCATAAATGTAGTTATTAATAAGTAGAATTTATACTTTCATCAATCGGAAAGTAAATATTATTTTATTAATATTAGGAATACATGTTCATTAGGCTCTTATTTCCTAAAATTGATAGTTTTTAAGGGAAGGAATATCAATATTTTATTTGATTACCACAGAAGAATATAAAAACAAAAAAAGCTTTACATAATACATGGTTTTTCTTCCCCAGCAGAGATAACATGTAGCAACACATTTATTTTCACTTCATTTATTAAAGAACTCAACCCAAAGTGAAGCTTATGTTAAATGTAACTAAACGCTGATAATAAAATCCAGGCAATAAAAGGTGAGTGGTGGAGCCACTTGGTCTACACACGGATGAATCCTGGGTTACTTTCCCTAGATAAACTCAGGAAGGAAGAGTGCTGGGACGGCAGGCATTTGCTTTGATGGAGCCACTGGGAGCTAAGTTGTTCTGTGGAGTAGATGTTTTCCCCCCTAAATAAGTAGAACCTCTGTAAGTTGACCACCTGAGGGACTGTAACAAGCTGGTCAATATGTGGACATGGTCAACATAAGGAATGAGGCCTACTGTACTGACAGGTGCACATGGTCTCTGACAATCACATCAACTTTCAGGAGGTGGTCAGTGTGGGAAGGTGATCAGCCATGGAGGTTCTACTGTCATCTAATTCCCATCTGAATCCGTTTTGCTGTAGTAAAGCTATTTACCCCAAACCAAAGATAGAGAGTACTGTAGCAGAGAGTTTAGAAAATAAATAGCTTTATCTCGAGGTCAGCAATTGCAGGAGAAGGTCTGTGGAGTAGAGTAAGGAAAAGAGAAACTACTAACCCAAGGAATGTGGCAGTCTGGTGCAGCAAAGGTCACAGGACGTGCAGAAAGCAGGAGAAAACGAGAGTAATGGAAAGAAGCCCCAGGGCAAGCCTTCAGCAGCAGTAACATAAACGAGACACTAAGGAGAAAGGACAGGGAAACTATGAATATTCACGGAGTAGTGGAGAAGAATCAAAATTAGTTATTAACACTGAGAATGTGGGGGACAATTTACCAAAGAGGGCGGTTGGTGTTAACATGGCAACATAAATGTCAGAGGAGAGCCATTCTGAGAAATTAGCCAATGAATCTGTGAAATAAACAGAAGATGTTGTTTAACAAGGTGACAGGTGGTAACTCAGCATCAGGTTATGAATTCTCACTTCCTAATAAAGTAAGAATCTAGTATTCATCCTATTATTCATCCTTCTATCCATCAATTGTCAGTAGATCCATCAAACATTCATAAATATCTAACATTTGTGCCTGAGAGTCAGGGCATGCACATAACAAGTATTTCACTTTTTAAAAATTACAGTAACATCTGTTTATTTAAAAATTTGTTTATAGGAAGTTCTGGTATTCTACTGCATTTAGAGTGACAACAGTTAACAATAATGTATTATAGATTTTAAAATAACTAAAAAATAGGATTTTGAATGTCCTCAACTCAAAGAAATGACAAGTGCTAGAGATGATTGATTTGCTAATTATCCTGATTTGCTCATTATACTATACATATGCATTAAAATATCACACCATACTCATATACATGTGCTATTATTATACGTCAAATTAAAGCAAAATAAAGCTAAAAGTAAAATGTTTGTTCATATTTTTAAGTTCTAGTTATAAACCTGATTGCTTTATGTTCATTCATGAAACCTGTTTTCAGCAGCAATCTTCATGTGTAGGCTGACTCACTCAGCCAGGTCAACGTAGCTGGTGATTCCTCAGGATGATACTAGACTTTGTGTTATTGAATATAACACTATAGAGATGTTACCTTGGAAAGGAATAATCAACATTCATAGTTATAATAAATAATTTTACTCTTTCACAACCCCTTAATAAATTCTTTATTGGAACATATATTATATATATAACCTTGTTCAGGGCGGTGCCTGTGGCATAAAGGAGTAGGGTGCTGGTCCCATATACTGCAGGTGGTGGGTTCAAGCCAGGCCCCAGCCAATACATATATATATACACACATACATAACCTTGTTCATACTAGCTATTGGTGTGTATTTAATTCTGTGTGTGTATATACTTGCAGACATTCAATTGGCACAATTCTAATTGTAAAATTGGCACACTCTACCTTTCTAATCAAATCATTACCGTCATGTTGAAGTTGGTATTCTTAGGAAAAGTAAATGGAAACGCCTTTATTGTTACAAAACCTTTGGAACAAAGTTATGCATATGTCATTATTTGACAACATTTGTTAATCTTTGAGGTCTACTGGATCATGCTCTTTTTTATGAATCAGCCATTTAAAATCTGTCTGAGGGAGATATAAAAACAATTTAATGCACAATAACCGTGAATAAATTTTATAATCAAAAATTCTTAACTCTCTTAGAAATGAAAATACTAACCAAAACAACAAAGACTACACTTACAGTGGATGCTATGTGATTGATCAAATGCCTATTTCTATATGTTCCACTGAATACCAACAAATAGTTACTGGTGGTGTTGGCTAGGTTTATTTGACTATAGGAAGTAGGATAAATGAAATAATAACTATAAAAATAAGTTATAAATTATTTATTTAATTAATTAATTAATTTATTTTTTGAGACAGAGCCTCAAGCTGCCCCCCTGTGTAGAGTGCCCATGGCCTCACAGCTCACAGCAACCTCCAACTCCTGGGCTCAAGCAAGTCTCCTGACTCCACCTCCCAAGTAGCTGGGACCACAGGTGCCCGCCACAACGCCTGGCTATTTTTTTTTGGTTGCAGCTGTCATTGTTGTCTGGTGAGCCCGGGGTTGGATTCGAACCTGCCACCTTAGGTGTATGTGGCTGGCCACTGAGCCATTTGAGCCACAGGCGCTGAGCCTATAAATTATTTCTAAGTCAATATTATTTTTCTGACATTATTGATTAAAGTACCATTCCGTACAAGTCCTTTAGCAGTTAACATTTTACTTTTATCCGCCTCCCTACTGAGTCACCATTAAAAAGGCAACACTGTTTTTACCAGGCATAAATAACCACAGTTTGAGTTAGTGATTGTGATGGTTAATTTTACATATAGGGATGGCTAGGACACGGTGCCCAGAAATATCAGTCTGTATATTTCCATGAAGATGTTTCTTTAGATAAGATTAATATTTAAGTCAGTAGGCGTTGGCGTAAAAAACATTATACTTCATAAGGTGGCTGGGCCTCATCTAATCAGGGAAGAGCTTTATCAAATCCAGACCAAGGTCGTCACAGACAGGAAACTCGGCTTTCAATCTCTCTTCACACTGAAGAACCGTAGTATCACCTTGGTCTCCAGCCAGCTAGTATGCACTGTAGATTTTAGTCTTGCCAGGCTCTGAAATTCTGTGAGCAAATCCCTTAAAATAAATCTGGACGTGTCTGTGTGTTAACAAACGTGTCTACATCTCATTGGTTTTGTTTCTTTGAATAAAACTAATACAGTGAAAGTTAATATATCAGTGGATATTTTTAAAACAGCTTTATACAGGTATCATCAAGATACAAACAACTGTGCATATTTAATATACAATTTGATGAATTTCAACATATGCAAATACCTGTGACCCTGTAATATGCTGAACAGTCAGATGTATGTCACCGTCACGCCTGCCTTATAAACCCTGTCATAGTGATCCCAGTTTTTTCTATTTTTTTTTCTTTGTTTTATATCTATCCATCACTAGGTAACAGCCTCTCAGCAGAAGTGGTAACAATCAAGGTAATAGATAAAACCAATCCCTCTCAAAGTCTCTTTGTGTTCCTTTTGTTTTTTATTGTTGGTTATTTTTTCACATGTCAAGTAGTCAATTGTCTAATGAAAAAGATGTCTTTGAAATTTTGAGCACTCCCTGTACTGGAGAATGTTAGTCAATGCATTAAATGATTTTATTTTTATTCACTTGCTGGTGACCATAAGAAAAAAAAAATAATGCTGAGCAGATTTTATCTTTTAATTTAATTTTAGCTGGGGCAGTGTTGAGTTCCGTCAGGGTGACTTTTCAGAGTTGGGAATTTTTTTATTTTAGCGACGGTCTGACAGCCCTGCAAAGCAATCGTACCAATTTACTGAAGGAGTCGATCCAATTTCTGCAAGTTCACTACTGTCATATCTGGTTTCTGCTACATGCATTGATTATACCCACGACATCTTAGATGGCTCTCTGAATACTGGATTTTATTGTGTTAAAAGCTGAAATCTGTTATTTAGAGAGACACTTGAAAAACTTGTCTCTCTCTATTATTTTGATGTAAATGAATTGGTAAATACTGATGACACTATAGTTAAATATAAACTCCCTGGTGTTAAGTATATACTTATGTGTGTGTCTCTCTCTCTGTGCGTTTGTGTGTGTGTGTGTATTTTAAAGTGTGTCACTGACATGATTCCAGAAGTTTCCTTTAAAACCTACATGCTATAATACATGCTCTATCCCTCATATTGTTGTTACTAACATGCCATTCCTTTGATAATTTACCGAATAGATATAAATAGAAAAAAATCTGTGCCTTCCTTCTATTATAAAAACATAATTTAAGGGCAGCCCGTGGCTTTCTCTCCATCACTTTGGTAATAGCATCTCAGCTCTCAGCAGCACTGGTAACAAGAGAGAGGCGTGGCCACTCCGAGATCTTGTGGCACTTTCCAGGTGTCCGTGTATTTTGGGGTACTGGGAAATAATTTTGAAAAGTTTATGGCAGTGATGTATTTAGTGCCCTTGTTTAAGTAACTTGAGACCAAAGAAAGTTCAAAATAAACTTGGTAAAAATCGAATTGAAAAAAGGCACATTTGAAATATTCATTCATTGGGCAGCACATGTATCAATCGTGTAAAAATATTTGAACATGTGTGAGTTGTTTTCATTTGTCTTCCTTGTGCCTGTATTGATTAAATAGATAACATATTTAGTTTTTCTTCTATTACAGATGCAATTTGTTTACAACTGGAGTTCAGAAACATTACCATATAAGCATCTGATATCACACCCATTTCAAGCATTCACATTTAGATCGAGTTTGACAGCTAATGAAGATCCAGGTGTCTTGAGAATGCTTGTTTATAAAACCCAGGGTTTGGAGCTGACATGGTTGCTTTTATCCTTCTGTTGCTACCTAACTACTTCCGCAATGTTGATGGCGTGTAATTAATACTTCTTTGCACTGAGGGCTGACATGGGGAAAATTCTGTGTTTAGCATGTGTTCAGCTATCCAGTCAACTGAAAATTTAAGTTCTGACTCATACTAAGACTCTTCCTGCTCAGTTAAAAGGGAAACCCTTTTAAATATTTCTTTTCTGTGCGACAAATTCACTTTTAAATTTGTTTTTCTTTGCTTTATAAACCAATATTTTCTTTTTCTTCACTTATATTTTCCACCATAACCAGGAAATCTAGTGGATCCTACCATTGTCCATAGTCAAGGAATTACTAAGGAATCAAGATCAACGATAAGTCTCATAGTTTTACCATAGTCTCTCACATTTGAGTTCCCTACATCTTTCTAAAACTTTTACTTGGCACCATATATTTGCCATAGGGAGAATAATGGGATATCCCAAGTAACCTGTTCTTTTGTGTTGACAACTGAAGTGATATGTGATGTTTTCACTAAAAATTGAGTCTACAAAATGCTTTCTCGCTTCCATTGTCTAGATAGATGTTTCTTTTTTCGTTTCCAAGATGAATTTGTTGATATAAGCTCGAAATTTCATCACTTTCAGTGTCCGCTGGGAAAGCGCTCTGTCCATTATCCCAGTGTTGTCTCTTGTGTCTTCATTGGTCTTGTTTCCATTGGGTCCCTCATAGCTGCACATCAACATCAAGCTTCTGCCATTTAAAAGGTAAAAATATACTGTATGTGTCTTTTTTCCTTTCAAAATAGATGATCTAGAAAAAGTTCCCTATTTTAGCTACTTTTATTTCTTAACTTTCTAATTATTTTCTAAAACTATATGCTAGTTTCTACTTTTTCCCACTTTATGTGAACTGTTTCTTTTCAGTTCATAATGACCTCCACCTTTCTAAACAATGAAATTTTATAGTATCCATCTCACCAATATACACGTTAGTCTGTTACCTTAGTTTGCAGCCCCAGACACTATTCCCCAGCCTTCTTGGTACCAGTACGGGTACAATGGTTGAACTACACCCAATTAAATCCTGAGATTTGTGTCACTTTTAGGGCTGCTTTATAAAACATCTTTTCTAGTATTCCAAGCTTTCTCTATTTGTTTGCAAACTGGTTCATCTCAGAGGTTCCAGTAAAAGGTTCACAAATACCAGAAAAAGTAGAGTGAAGAAAAAAGCCTTCATTTCAGAGCAATTAAGAAGAGGATGGCAAGTCGAGGTGTCCCAGCCTTAGAACTGAATGTCCTGCCGCCTGGGAAACCCTTCAGCCACAGGACAACTGGAAAGGTTGGTCAGCATACAGAAAATGCTACCCATTAAACAATGGACGAAACTATATTTGAACAAATCTGTCAGCTTTCTAATGTATCAAGACATGTATATTTGGAACTTATTTGTTACAGCAGTTTGTTTACCTGAATAAACATTTAACTTGAATACAAGATCATCAATTATCTGTCAGGGTACCAGCCCCCACACAACCTGTGGGGAGCCCTCTGAGCTTGGAGGTGACCACAGAATAAAAGAAATAAAGACAAGAGACAAGGGAGGTTTAAAGAGTGGGCCCAGGGGACCATGGCTACCTAGTGCGAGGAAAGCAAAGGCCCCTGACTCTGGGTTAACTCAGTATTTATTACCGTCCTTATCCTCAACTCAACCAATAAGCAATCACTGGGAAAAGCAAAAAGCCACACCTGAGGGCATCACTTCTGTGGTCCTTACAACTTCAACTAAGCGACTCTAACCAAATTCAATTTGTAAAACAAGAACTGGAATCTAGTCTATGGAACAAAGAACAAGGCTCAGAAGCAGGGTTGAGAGTAGACAGCAGGTTAGACCAGGTTAGACCACACACACAGTTTCTAACAGAGGCAATTAAGTGCCTGGTCCCTGTGGGCAGACAGGCTGAGGCCATATCTACATCCGGAGCAGTGGAGAAAGAAGTTTTCCTCTTACCCAGTCCCCAAAGCATTGCTCCTCTTTTGTGGAGAGCTTACTGCACATATGGTTCCCAGAACATCTAGCAAGGGCTCATTATCCCCAGCGACCTTTGTACAGGTTCTGTGTAGGGGACAGGTCAGGCCTCAGCAAGACATTTCTTGTCTTTTATTCCTAAGCCTGTGCTGCTATTGCTCAGCAGACTTTTGGGGATCCCAACACACACTGTGGTCTCCCTACATACATACTATCTTCAATGGCCATGTTTTCTCTTTCTTGTATTCCATTTTTCACATGCTGCATCCCCTAATTTTCTCTTTTTTGTAGCTTATTTTTTTTGGCCAGGGCTGGGTTTGAGCCCGCCACCTCCGGTATATGGGGCCAGTGCCCTACTCCTTGAGCTGCCCCCTAACTTTCTTTTTAACAAAAACATTTTGTAAAATATCCAGTTTATGTGGGTACTTCAAGAGGGTGCCCTCTTCTACTCCCTCAGCCTTGTCCTCCCATATGTCCACCCACAATTATCTTCTGTGTTGCTTCAACATCCTCATTTATTTCTCATATTTGCAATTACTATCATCACTTGTCTCCTTAATCAGGCCAGAACCTGACAGTTACCCAATACTTCATTCTTTTTGTTCATTCACAGGTGTGATGAGACCCTGTGATTTCTGAGCCACCATGCTCCAATCTCTAACTGTGTTTTCCCTCTATTTTCCTTTCCAGACACAGTTCATTTTCTCCTGTACTTTCACTTGGAACACAGATATTCAAATTTGGGAGCATAATTACCCAATGAGCTTGTTAAAGATTACCTAGCTACACCTTAAAGATTCTGACCATAGGTCTGGAATTAGAAGGAGGATCTTACTATTTAAATTACCCCCAGTAACTCTGGCAGTAAATGTGACAAATTAGGAACACTGATTTGGAAGCTTTTAAAGTCTTATGCACTAATAAAAATCCGCTCCATATAGGGAGTTGGGTAATAATGATTTTAAAGGAGGAAATAAGATATTATATAATATCGTATATACTATGAAACAAATTTATAGCTTTCATATGAAAGCTATGACCCAATTATCGGCCACGAATAGGGGGAACGGGGAGTGGGAGGGGCGGAGGAGGATGGGGGTCAGGAGGGTAATTGGTGGGACCACACCTACAGTGCATCTTACAAGGGTACATGTGAAACTCACTAAATGTAGAATATAAATGTCTTAACACAATAACTAAGAAAATGCCATGAAGGCTATGTTAA
>CAUYTI010157385.1:0-12966 GCA_963575145.1 Galago senegalensis | reverse complement strand
GGACCTTTGACTCACACCATTGATCCCTCTGATCCTGATGACAAATGCCAATTTGGGTTGTGCAGGTACCTAGAAGTTGCCGGCTTTTCCTGCCATCCCAGCCATCCAAATCTCAGTTCTGTACATCTGCCTGTGTTCTTTCTGATAATGCTTAGCGTTTTCATAGATACGTTTCCTCCTTGCCTTTCGAAGCATCTTTGGGGCACACTTCTTTCTCAGACGCTTGATCTTCAGCTCTGCAAAATTCTTTCGCTTTTTCTTAGGGGTATCTGGCATAGCAGGATCGTTCTTTCTCTTCTCTTCAACACCCTCCATGGTTCCAGCCAGAAAAGAGGACCCAAAGGTTACTTCTAACACAAATATAGAATATATCTTTCATAGGTGGAGCAACATCCACACAGCAGGAAGAAATGAGTCAGTAGCAGCCATCTCTGAAAACTGGCCAGTCCTGTGGGTGCATCGGAGTGTGTGCATTAAGGAGTGTGGGTACGTGTGCTTGGGACTGTGTATGTAGGCGCACATGTCAGTTTACACAGACAGGCTTATTTATGTGTATATCTACACACACAGGAAGATACGCACATGTGTCCACCTGAGCTGGGGCACGCTTGGGGGCAGGAAGCCTTGTGCAGGCATAGTGGAGAAAGTGGATGGCACCGCCCCACCCTAACTGCAGCCTTCCTGGGTAGATATGTTTATGCTGAAACAGCAGATCCTGGCCAAGGTAATGATCATGTCCTTGACCGGGAGGCCTGGGTCCCAAGCCAACCAGAAGACTCAGCCCTTATTATCACCCCACCATAACTGTAATGCCAGCAGTGGGGAAAGAGAATTCCACAATATTTTTATCCTCTGAGAGACTTTCAAACCTGGGGTTTTCTCCCTGGGGCACCACTGGTCCCCAGTAGCCAGTGGGAAACTTGGCCATTATACCCCGTTTCTCCCAGATCCCCACCCAGGGGCTGTAAACCTCAGGACAGGATTTTAGAGATCGGGACCTGAGCTCAAGGCTGCTAGCAGGGCGAGGCCTCCCACCTTCACTAGGCTCTGAGCACCCGACTCTTCTTTCACTTTGCACCGTGTGACTCCCCATAAAGAAAATCTGATGGGTGGGGAAACAGCAGGAAGAAGGGTCGTGCACTGAGCACGCTCGTGCGCCACTTGCGTGCGAGTTGGGTGGAATTTCAGTCAGTCTCCACAGGGAGCTCTGAAGCAAGGATCCTGTGGGTCTTTTTACAGATGAGGAAATGGATGCTCAGGGAGAGAAAATGACTTTTCCTCAGTCTCCCCGCTGAATACCACCTAATTAGCTGAGGCTCCAGTGTGCTTGATTCCAGAGCCCTGTCACCAAATAAAAGGTAACACAGGAGATGTTGAGACACCTGGAGCAGATAAATACCTGCTCATCTGGCCGGGTGTGGTAGCTCACACCTGGACCCTAGCACTGTTGGAGGCCAAGGTGGGAAGATCCCTTGAGCTCAAGAGTTCCAGACCAGCCCACACAAGAGAAAGACTCCATCTTAACAAAAAATGAAAAAACTAGCTGACATCGTGGAGCATATCCTCAGTCCCAGCTACAAGAGAGGCTCAGGCAGGAGGATCTTTTGAACCCAGGAGTCTGAGATTGCTAGGAACTGTGACCCAGGTTGCCATGAGTCATGGCACTTTTTGCCTGGGCAGAGTGAGACTCTGTCTCAAAGAAAAGAAAAACTGCTCATCCTACAATACATGGCCTTTCTCAGAGAGAAGTATAGTTCAACGTCCATGGGAGTCCCAGTGTTATGCTGGAATTGCTTTTCACTGCCTATCACAGCATGTCTCAACACTGATGAAAGCCAGTTAGGGGGCACTCGCTCTGATGAATGTTAAGTTCAAAACCAAATTCTTTATTGTAGCTGATAAGGCCCCAAATGGTCTAGCCACTGTCCATCATGCTGATCCCTTGTTTTCCATGTCCAGGAACACATGGGTCTTGTCTTTGTTCCTTAAATACACGTACCTCTGCCTGCCCCAGACCTCTGTCCCTGCAGGTCTCTCTTCTTGGCCTGCTCTCACCTTATGCATTACTTCCTCTCCTAAGGAAATGTTCATTTCATTCTTATGCATGATGATGGTGTTGTGATCATATTTTTCTTTTTAGAGAGTCCTTATTTTTCAGAGATTTATACTAAGGTATTTACAGACGAAAAAATATGACATCTGGAACGTGCTTTAAAATAACTGGGTGGGGGCCAGACACAGTGGCTCACGCCTGTAATCCTAGCACTCTAAGAGGCTGAGGTGGGTGGATTGCCTGAGTTCACAGGTTTGAGACCAGCCTGAGCCAGAGCAAGACCTGGTCTTTAAAAATAGCCAGGTGTTGTGGCAGGTGCTTGTAGTCCCAGCTACTTGGGAGGCTGAGGCAAGAGAATCATTTAAGCCCAAGAGTTGGAGGTTGCTGTGAGCTGTGATTCCACAGCACTCTACCAAGGGCAATAAAGTGATACTCTGTCTCAAAAAAAAAGTACCAAAAGAGACTACAGAGAATATCTGCCACTCCCATCTCTACCCCATCCCGATTCCCACCCAGAAAAAAAAAACTACCACTGGGAGGCGCCTGTGGCTCAAGGAGTAGGGTGCTGGCCCCATATGCCAGGGGTGGCGGGTTCAAGCCCGGCCCTCACCAAACAACAACAAAAAAAAACCTACCAGTTTGTAGCCAGGTGTTGTGGCAGGTGCCTGTAGTCCCAGCTACTTGGGAGGCTGAGGCAAGAGAATCGCCTAAGCCCAGGAGTTGGAGGTTGCTGTGAGCAGTGTCACACCACAGCACTCTACTGAGGGTGATAAAGTAAGACTCTGTCTCTTTAAAAAAAAACTACCAGTTTCCTACAGTTTCCTATGTATCCTTCAGAGATACAAGATGCATATGCACACAAATATGTATGTGTTTATGTGTATGTATATATGCCCCCCTTATCACACTTTGATTTTTTTATTTAGTATGGCTTGGAGAATGTTTCCTGAGGGTACTAAAGAGATCCTAATTCTCTTCTGCAACTGCCTAGTATTTCATTCTATGACTCTGCCATAAGGGACTTAACCAGTAACCCACTGGAGCAATGTTTAGGTTACTTTCAATCTTTTGTTATCATAAATAAAGCAGTGATGGGAACTGTTTTACGTTGTTTCAAATCTGTAAGGTTATATCTGTGGGGCTAAATCCCCCGATTTATTAGAATGGCTGGGTCAAAGAATTTTGCTAGATACTGGCAGAGCTCTGTCCATGGGGGCTGTGATAGTTCATGCTCCCCCAGCAATGTTTGAGGCCCCTTCCCATTTCCACCCCACACTGGGGTTTGCAGGCAGATGAGGTGTGGCAGGCCAGGAGGAAGGGTGTAGCCATCCTGAGAGAAGCCGATGGCAGAAAGACACAGATAAGGCAGCTGGTGACACAGAGCTCTCTCCCAAAGACCCAACCCGAGGAGGTGGCACCCTCTGTTGTTCCCTGTAGCCTCCACGCATCACAACAGGAAGAGCTGGGACCTGAGAGTTCAGAGATGAGGATTCTGGGCCTAGATCTGCTACCTCTGCCCAACAGCTGGCCCTGGGAGGGCCACTTTCATAAGGGATCCTAACTCCCGGCGCAGTGCTAAGCACATTGCACGTGTGATCTCCCATAACCGGAAGAGGCTGAGACCTCCGCAGCCTGAGCTCAGAGAGGTTAAGGAACCTGTCCAAGGTCATCTAGCTAGTAAACAGCAGAGTCAGGATTTGAACCCAGACCTAACTCTATGTTTTACTACCTTTAAGCTGGAGCCTCAATTTACCCCTCAGTGAAACAAAGCAGCTAGATCTGCTAAGCCTTTTCCATCTCAGGAAGGCATGTGTGCTGTGACAGCCCATTGAGTGGCACCCCAGGGAGCAGCTGGCTGGGGGTGGGCTGAAAACGTGGAACCCTCGCATGAGGAAGTCTGTGAGGAAGCCGGAGTCTTGCTCGCAGTCCTGCCCGCTTCGTGCAGGAAGGTTTGTCCCTGCTCCACGGGCCTCCCAGGAGGCTTCACGCTCCCAGGCTGGTTTAGGGATTAGGTGGTCAGCTCCCTGGTAGGTAGAGACCCCATGGGGACGTGTCCGTGTCCTTGCTCGTGCCTGACACTGGGGCTTAGCACAGGGCAGGCCCACGCGGGAAGATAGACGAGGGAGAAGCCAGGAGGGAGGGAGACTGAGGAACAGCAAGAGATAGAGAAAGGAGAGAGGAAGAGAGGCCTCAGCGGGAAAGACAGCCGAACCCCGCCCAGCCGCCTCTGGCCGCCCGGGAGGCTGGGGCGCCGCGACCTGCAGCGCCCTCTGGCGGCCACTCGGCGCGGCACGGCCTGGGAGACCGGGGAGGGGCCGGGGAACCAGGTAGCTGCCCGCTCCCCACGGCGTCATCTCTAGGGGATGAAGAACCTGCCACGACTCCGAGAAGGTCCCTTCTCTGAGGAAAGCCAGCTCAGTAAAGTAACAATGAGAGTCTCACAAAGAGACAGCTGAAAGAAAGAAAGAAAAGGGTGCTTGAAGCCATAATAACTCTGTTATTGTGGGAGGGAGGAGGCCCTGACAAGCCTGCCTGGTGTCCTCTCCACTGTGACCCAGGACATCCTTTCATTTGCCTCAAATGGCCTCCCTCCTGTTTCACAGGGGCTACCCAGTGATCACCTGCTGCCCACCACCCTTGTCACTATCTTTCTCACCTCTGGGCTGGGCCAGATCCACTGGGCTATTCAGTGCATCATATTGAGCCCCAGCTCCTGCCAAACACATGGGCCCTGGGGATGCAGAAAAGAGCCCTGCCCCCTGGGAATGGAGCTTCTGGGCCAGGGAACTGCATTATAAACAATGAAGATAAAGCTAGCATCCGGAGTACGGGAAGAATAGACGACGAGGTGATGTATGAGTATTTGAGGGGCTCATTTTCAGATCCTGTGGGCAGGAGGCTGGTAAAGAAATGTCTGTTTAGACCCCCTAATGCTGAAGACATAGGGCTGACAAGAGCAGGAGGGGGCACTTCAAGCAAAGGTTGAGCTTTAGCTTCTACAAAAGCTGAGCATGTTGAGAAGTAGACAGGACAGTGTGGCTAGAGCCTGGAATGGGGGCAGGGTCCCTAAAGGCTGGAAGACTGAGGCTGAGGGAGGCATCACAGGGCTTTGGCATGGGGATGGCATGATCCAGTTTGCATTTCTTCTATGTCATTCCATCTGGTGTGTAGAGAATATCTGATAGGAAGAGGGACCTGAAGCAGGGAGCTCAGAGGGGGTCAACTTTACAGCTCCAGAAACAAAGAGTTGATGGCTGAGCCAGGCAGGGCAGGAGCAGTCAGAGCCTGATGATTTTTGTGGCATGGACTGCTGATAGACTGTCTGGGAGGGGACAGGGAGTGTGAGAACCAGACTGGGTACCCCCCACACATACCCCTCTCAACCTGGATTAGGGACCCACTGGGTCATCTCCCTGAGGTCACTAGAAGGAGGTGGCAAAAGACTCCAGAGGTCCCCAGGTCTCAGGGCTATGGAGTCTGTCCAGAAACTAACAGAGGTGTTTTAGCTTCATACAGCTGTCCTCTCTCTCCCTGTAATCCCTCTCTCCTGCCATTCCTCTCCCTCCTTTTCTCTCTCTCTCACTTCTCTCTCCCCATCCCCCACCCCTTCCCATCCCCCACCTCTCTCTCTCTCTTTCTCTCTCCCCACCCCCCCCTCTCTCACACACACACAAACACACACACACAGGCAGTTTACTGCAGTCTTATCAGGAGGAAGCCTCTAGCAGAGACAAGCAGTCTCCAGGGACAGAGTCAGAGAAGCTGACTGTAGAGTTTTCTGAGGAGGGGGAGCCAACTTCTCCTCCACCTTCCACATTCCTCCTGGATTCTGCCGCCTCCACATCACCCTCTAGGCCAGTGGTTCTCAACCTTCCTAATGCCCCGACCCTTTCATACAGTTCCTGTGGGTCACAACCCACAGGTTGAGAACCACTGCTCTAGGCTTTCTGCAGCATTTCCCTGTGGTTTGCAAGCAGAGGCCACTTTGCTTCCTGTGACATTTAACAATCTCTGGAGATATTTTCCATTGTCATAATTAGGGAGAGGGCAGGACAAGGGGCTAAAGACCAGGGATACACGGGCCAGCCCCACTCCAAGGAATGATTCTGCCCCAAGAGTCAATGGTGCTAAAGCTGGAGCCCCTCCCAGCTCTGCTGTCAGAGCTAGAGGGACTGTCCTGTTCCTCATGGGCCCACTGTCACCACGTGGACATTTATCAGGCTGTGGCTATGTGGCCCCACTGTCCTTGCATTATCTCAGTCTTCTCAGCACACCGTCAGATAGGTAGGATTATCTGCCAAGGTCACAGAGCTGGGATTCTGTAGAGCCTGTGGTTTAACTGGCCTCTCCCTGGTGAGGGGGGTCCACAAGGTGTGTCCTTGTTGTTAGCAATGGGACACATTGTCTCAGTGAAGTCTCACTTGGAAGTCCAGTGTGTAAAAGAGATAAAGTAGAACTGCCTGGGGGAAGCTCAGCAAGGTGGGGGAGGGTGTCAAACTCCACAGCTCCACCTCCTTCCCCATCCTTCCTGTGGAGCCTGAAAGGCCATCTGTCCACCCTGGCAGAGCCACCGTGGAGGGCTACACAGTTGTGCATTGCCAAACTCTAGGAAATGCCATTTCTGTGGGGGTAAGGCAGACCCACCTTAAAGGCAGGGTAGTAAATGGTTTTTTTCTCAACCCAAACATGCCTTGCATAGAGGATACTGTAACATGGTCAATGAATAAGATCTGGTGCAGGAAGGGGACATGGGAGTGGTTCCGAGTGCCCAGCATCAGCCTCCCCTGTCCCAAGATATGGGAAATAGGAAATGGAACTTGACTGGGAGCTATTTTGGTCCTTCCCACTCCTTGTAACTCACCAGTGACTCACAATGAAGCTGTCAAATACACAAGACTTGAGCCTTATATACATACCAGGCCCGGAGAAAAGCCTCCCCAGCCATGCCCCTCTCCTCAGAGGCCCGTCAGATGTCCCTTTTAGGTCCTCCTGCCATTCATCTTAACCTAGTATTACCTGGATTCACATTTGGGCAGATGGAGGACTGGAGTTGAAATTTTTACCACTTTCTCAGCCCTCTTGGGGAAGATTTGGGCTAAAACTGGCAGAAGGGGCCAGTCCCTTCTCCAGGTTCCCCCCATCCCCCAGAGTGAAACCATTCCCACCCTTTATCAAATGGCCTGGCATCTCATACAGTTTGACCAGAAAGAGCAGCAGAGACCCTGCAATGGGGGACAGTGGTCACTGTCTGTTCTCTCTGTATGGGATTCTCAGGGGCCCAGGAGCCAGGCGTCTTCCAGCCTGGAATAACCCTCCAGCCCCAGGTCCCTCTGCCTTTACCACCCTCTACAGAGTGAAGCTGCTGACACCAGAGCTGAACCCCTCTTTGAGACAGGGTGTGGCCCTGTGGCTCCCATGCGGCTGTAGGCCTCCCTGGAGTACATGTGCCCCACAGTGGAGGACAGCACGGAAGCCCTGCTGCCTGTCAGGGAGGGGGCAAGGCACTGGTGTGTCCCCTTATGTACCTCTTAAAATGTGAATTTTCATAAATGTTCAATTTAAGAAAAAAATGATAAAAGAGGGGCGGCGCCTGTGGCTCAGTGAGTAGGGCACTGGCTCCGTATGCCGGGGATGGTAGGTTCAAACCCGGCCCCAGGCCAAACTGCAACAAAAAATAGCTGGGCATTATGGGGGGGGGCACCTGTGATCCTAGCTACTTGGGAGGCAAGAGAATTGCCTACGCCCAAGAGCTGGATGTTGTTGTGAGCTGTGATGTCACGGCACTCTACCGAGGTTGACAAAATAAAACTCTGTCCCAAAAGAAAGAATGATAAGAGAGAATTGCTTTGAAGCTGGGCACCAGAGCCCAAGGCCACTAGTGAACACAGACTGAGAACAGGCTGTGACCATGCAGAGGGATCTCTTGTTCTCATCCTTGTCCTGGCCTCAGAAAGGAGATGAAATTCTGTCTGCCCAAGAAATCTTCCATCCATCTATTTGTTCAGTCAGCAAGAAATACTTCTTGAGTGCCTACTATGTGCTCAGCACTGAACAGGGTGCCGTGGAACAAACAGACCTAGGGGTGGGTAGGGAGTGGGGAACGCGGAGGTACAGACAAGGAAACAGACCAGCAGAAAGGAGCAGGGATCAGCTCTGGGGCTAGCATTTAAGGGACCGCCATGAGAGGCCAGGGAAGGCTCACTGGAAGAAGTGGTGTGGAAACTGGGGTCAGAAGAATGAATGAAAGCCTCGGAGAGTTGGGGGGGTGCAGAGGAGAAGGGTGTTCCAGGCAAAGGGAATCCCGGGTGAGAGGGCCTCCTCTAGGACAGAGAGGGCATGGGGATTCCTCATATGGTTCAGGAGATATGTTGGCATTATCTCCTGCTACCTTGAACCTGGACCCTCTTTCAGCAGAAGCCGGGCAGAGATGTTTTGTCTGGTCTTCCCATCTATGCACATTGTCTCTCCTTAGAGGGACAGTGAGGTCCTCAGCCCAGGACTGGGCCTGTGCCACTGTGGCTGCCCCTCTGTATGGGATAATGCCAGGACATTGGATAATTCCATTGCAAGTTCATGATCTCTGGTAGAGAGGAGAGAGATGGAAGCATAATGAGTTATTAGCTCATGCAGTTTGTGTTGAGCACTTACTGTGTGCTAGATATGGGCTCAGCCTGGACTTAGAGAATAAACAAACAAGGTTCTTATTGGAATGGAGCTGGGGGAGGCCCAGTGTGTGCAGAAGAACATCAGTGAAGGATGACTGCTGGAAACACGATAAAACAGAGCATGGGATAGGAGGACCGATGGGGGCGGCCAGGGAAGAGCGCTGGGGAGGTGTCCTTGTGGTTGTTACTAACCACGTGAAGATCAGCGGGAAAGTGCCAGGAGTCAGGTGAGGGCAGGGGACATGGCTCCCTGAACAGTTAGAGGAACAGAAAGGAAGCGACTGAGGCTGAACAAAAGGAATGAGGGCACAAGAGGGGACTCAATAGAGAGATGGGCAGGGGACAGACGCAGATGGTGTCTTACAGGCAAGGTAAAGTTTGGGGTTTCATTCCAAATCAACTAGAATAGCCTTCCAAGGTTCTAGGCAGGAGTGTGGCATGATCTAATTTATACTTTTTTTTTTTTTTTTTTGAGACAATCTCACTATGTCGCCCTCTGTAGAATGCTATGGCGTCACAGCTCACAGTAACCTCAAACTCCTGGGCTTAAGCGACTCTCTTGCCTCAGCCTCCCAAGTAGCTGAGACTACAGGTGCCCACCACAACGCCTGGCTATTATTTTCTTTTTCTTTTCTTTTTATTATATATATATATATATATTTGAGATAAACTCTCACCATGTCACCCTTGGAGAGTACCATGGCGTCACAGCTCACAGCAACCTCAAACTCTTTGGCTTAAGCGATTCTCTGGCCTCAGCCTCCCAAGTAGCTGGGAGTATAGGCACCAGCCACAACACCCAGCTATTTTTTGGTTGCAGTTGTTTAGTTGTTGTTTTAGCTGGCCCGGGCATAGTGCTTACGGCGCCAGCCACATACACCAAAGGTGGCAGGGTCAAACCCAGCTTGGGAAAGTGCCAAGAGTCAGGTGAGGGCAGGGGATGGGTGCCGAGCCTGGCTATTATTTTCATTGAAGTTGTTATTGTTGTTTTAGCTGGCCCGGGCTGGGTTCAAACTCACCAGCCTCGGTGCATGTGGCTGACACCCTAACCACTGAGCTCTGGGCACTGAGCCCTGATTTATACCTTTGAAAGACCATGGTAGACACCAAAGAAGGCAATGGTTCTCTCTCTTCCCCCAAATGGAGAGACTCTGGATATATATTTTAAGGATGAATCAAAACAACTTGCCAGTATATTGGACACGGGTTTAGGGAAGGGAGGAGGTCTAGAGGACTCCTAGGATTAGAGCCTGTGCAAATGGTTACTCTGGAGCTGTTCTCAGTAGCAAGAGCTCAGTTTTGAGGTCAGGCAGGCACACAGTTCACTCCTTAATCCTCCCAAGCCTCAGTTTTCTCTTCTGCAAAATGGGAACAAAATGATAGCTGCCCATAGACGGTCTTAATTCTTACCCCTTGACCAAAGGAATTATAGGCAACCAGAAAAATAAAGTGTTCTCTTTAAGGCAATGTAACTAGACTAAGCAACTCCATGTCTGTTCAAACAGAGGAAAAGGAGGAGGATGAGTGGGGCTGGGCACGTGGCTCAGTATTCAGGAAATGGGGGCGGGGGGGTGGTGCAAGGCCCGACAAGACACCCCACGCTATCCTCTCAGTCTCCATCTTCTGCTGGGGACACATACCAGCACCAACAAGATGGATATCACTTACTCCACAACTATGCCTGAGGTATGTCAGGGCTATGTGTCTTACAGATGAGGAAATAGCTCCCAAAAGGTGGAGGAACCAGCCTGAAAGTCTGCATGACAAAGTCTGGGCTCTAAACCAGGGCTTGGAAACTGTCTACCTGTGGCCAAGTCTCTATTTTACTACAGCTTGAGAGTCTAGCGTGGTTTTTAAGGTTTTAAATGACTGGAAAAATATCAAAAGAATAAAATTTCTTGACACAGAAGAATTCAAGTGTCAGCTGGCATAAACAAAGTTTCATGGGCATCTGTCCGTTCCCACCCATTTACCTCTTACACTTTTGCTACAGTGGTAGAGTTGAGTTGCTGCTACAGAGATAGGATGGTCTGAAAAACCCAAAATATTTATTCTCACCCTTTAGAGTGCTTCCATTGTGTGTTCTGGATGTTGTTTTGTTAAAAAAAGTGGGGGAGGGTGGAAGGGTGCAGACGTCTGCTATAAAGGGCATTGTAAACCCCAGCTGCAGCTGCTCAGCCACACCTCTCTCCAAGAAGACAGAATGGATAAATGCCATCTGAGATAACCCAGGACCACTCCTATGTCCCCCAAGGCTATGGAGAAGGGAAGCATTTCAAATCCAAAAATGAAAAAGGGCCAGCGAGGTGGCTCACCCCTGTGATCCTAGCACTCTAGGAGGCCACGGCAGACTATCACTAAGAGGTCAGGAGTTTAAGACCAGCCAGGGCAAAGGGAGACCTCCTCTCTACTAAAAATAGAAAAATTAGCAGAGGTAGGAGGCTGGGTGCTGGGTGTCAGTAGCACAAGACTATAGCCCCAGCTACCCAGGCTGAGGCAGAAAGATCCCCTGAAGCCTGGAGTTTGAGGCTGCTGTGAGCTAGGCTGACACTCAGGCCCAATTGCCCTGGGCTATAGAAAGTATGTCTCAAAAGTTAAAAAAAAAAAAAAAAAAGGAAAGAGAGAGAAAGAAAGAAAGAAAAGGCATGACAGGTACCACTCCGACCGGAGGAACCTTGGAGAAATTGAGGCCACCTCCCTCTTTTTAGGTGAGACAATCTGAGGCCCAGAGACAGAAGGCAGCATGCCCAAGGACACCCAGCAACAGCCAGGTGGGAGACAGAGACCAAAGCTGGTTCCCAGGGAGCTCAGGGCTCAGGGGCCCTGTCATTTATGCCGGGCCTCGAAGGTGCCAGAAGGCTGGGCGCGGCGCGGCGGTGGCCTCTTGGGGCGGCTCGGAGGCTCAGCCTCCCAGCCTGTTCCTCTTGGGGCGCTGCACCCAACTTCGGCTTTGGGGCTTTGGGTGAAGCCTTCTTCCCGCCTTCCTAGTTCCAGGGAGGGGCCTGCGCGCAGCTGGTTGGTTACCTGGGCCCAGGGATTTGCCAAGCTTTTTTGTCCCACTCCACCCTCCCCACCCCCGCCTTTTTTTTTTTTTTGCAAATTATATAAGACACGCCCAGCTTCCCCAGGCTCTGCAGCAGCTTTTGATCTCGAGTGGTCGGGGAAACTCGAGCTTCTGGCTGATAAGGAATCTGGAGGACCGCCTGCAGAACAGCCCTGGACTGCGATGGCCTCAGCTACCCACCTGGCAGGCTTCCCGCCGGAATCTTCGCCTGCCCGACCCCAGCCTGGTTTTCTCCGGGGTGAACTGGGAGGACAGCCACAGAACAATTCTGAAGAGTCCCTGTCTTGTAGCCTGGAGAAATAATAAAAATAATTGCAAACATTTGTTAAGGGCGTGTCTTAGAACCAGTGCTGGAGAGTAACCGTTAGTGAAAGACCCTTCATTAACATGAGCCCAAGCTTCCCACAGCGTCCAATCTCCCCCCCAACCCCACCCCCGCCCGTCACTGGACCCAGGTCCCACTAGGTCCTGGCACACTCCCCATCTGAGCCAAGTTTCCCCTTCTCCCAACATCTGTCCATGGGGGTGCCCTTAGGCGCCCTTGGTCCCTCAATCAGAAAACTGCTGGATCTTTTCCTTTTCTCTGGACACCTTTCTGCTCTGAAACTTGCTGGGCAGGTTTCCCCCTTCCTTTCCAGCCCCCTGGAAGGGAGCTGTTTTTAGTTTTCACACACACCCTGTAGATCAGGATCTGGGAGGTCAGGTCTTGCAACCAGTTTCTCCTCCTTTCTCCTTCCAAGCACATTACTTCCTGTGGATTTAGGACATCAGTCTTTCCTGCCCACAGCCCTCGTTCCTCCTCTCTCCTGCCCTCTTCCTGGAGGGGGCCCTCAGTAGTCCACAGTGGCTCTCTGCTGGCTGCACCTGTCCTCCCGTCACCACCACTACAGCCTCCACCTGGAGGACCCACCCCAGAGATTAGCTTTGTGTCTATTACTTTAGCTTAAAATGTTTTTTTGAGGCTTGGCGCCTATAGCTCAACTGGCTAAGACGCCAGCCACGTACACCTAAGGTGGAGGGTTCAAATCCCTAGCCCGGACCCACCAAACAACAATGACGGCTGCAACCAAAAAATAGCCAGGCGTTGTGGCGGGCGCCTGTGGTCCCAGCTGCTTGGGAGGTGGAGGCAAGAGACTCGCTTGAGCCCGGGAGTTGGAGGTTGCTGTGAGCTGTAATGCCACGGC
>CAUYTI010157383.1:0-14365 GCA_963575145.1 Galago senegalensis | reverse complement strand
TGCCTCCCAAGTAGCTGGGACCACAGGCGCCCCCCAGAATGCCCGGCTATTTTTTGGTTGCAGCCATCATTGTTGTTTGGCGGGTCCGGGCTGGGGATTCGAACCCACCACCTTAGGTGTACGTGGCTGGCGCCTTAGCCGTTTGAGCTATAGGCACCGAGCCTATACTTTGTATTTCAAGGCTCCTTCTCAGTGGCTTCTAGACACAGATAACATCCTAGCCCCACAATGCTCTGGCATAAACTGCTTCTCTATCCACAACCTCATTTACTTCTTCCCATAGCTCTGGGAGTTGGTGGGATGATGGCCCTTTATCTGATTCACATGCAAGGAAACTGAGGCTCTCTGAGGCTCAATAACTTGTGCAAGGCAGCAGAGCTCCATCTGGGAGTTCCCTATTGGAGTAGCATTTTCCAGTGAGAGAGGGCCTAAGTCTGGCCATTCTTGGCCACAGGACTAGACCATTCCCTGGGAAGCTCCCCATGCCCACAGGAGTCCTTGCTGTCCCCTGGGCCTAGGTCCAAGCCTGCGTGTACATCTTTGCCCATGTGGTCTCCTAGTTACCAACTGAGTTACTTTGTACAGGGGTCTACTGAGGCCTCAGCTTGGGATGGTCCTTGAAAGAGCTCTTGGGGACACATAACCCAGCCCAACAGGCAGCCCCAGTCTGGTGACCATGGGGGAAGTCCAGACTTAACATCTGAGATCAGCCTCCCGTGGGCCCCAGGGGTGCAGGTGCACAGCCCCCATCCTGGGGCACATGTGCATACAGTCCTGCTGGTCCCAAGTGCACACAAGCACACTTGTACATAGACACAGAGCACACTGAGTTTTTTGTCTCTGTACAGATGTGCTCCTGTGTGTGGGCTTACTGCACACACAGATACACTGTCTCACCAAGCCAACAGCCCTGCTAACATGCATTCTCTCATGCACAGATACACACCCTTACACGCACGGCCTTGGGCTCCAAGCCTTGTCGCCTGGACACGCGGCAGGATCCTGGGGCCTCCCTGAGCCGCCTCCCTCACAGACACGCTTAGTCACCTGAATTTGATCCAGGCGGGAGGGAGGGATGGAGGGCTTGACGTCAGCCCTCACAGCCGCCTTTCCGTCCGCCCGCGCATCCATCTGGGCCACAGCGTGTCCCAGGCAATCACAACAGCAGCACAACAACAACCCCCTTTCGTGGAGCTTCCTGAGTGGCAGGTCTTGTTCTGAGTCCCTCATGGGCATTCACTCCTTTATACCTAAAACACTCAGTGAGGGCTCTTTAGCCCCATTTTGCAGATGAGGAAAACCCAAGGCACAGAGGTAAAGTCACCTGCCCTGAAAGGGGCTCAGCCTGGCCATCTAGGCTCAGAGCCTGGGCTCTAAACCAGGTATCAGGGCCCCAGGCCAGGCCTTCTGCTCTGACTGCTGTGTGATCCCAGCCCTAAACTGCTCTGCTGGGCATACTTTCCCCATCTGAGAAAAGGAGGGAAGGGAGCTAGGATTAAAGGAGCATGGCCTCTTACTGGTATACAACCTCAGAGAAACCACGTGTAAATTTTAGCCCCCACCCTCACACCCCAAGCAGCCTGTGGCTTCTACTGCCTGTGCTGGCTCTAAATCCTTACCTGGGGCTCCTTGGTCCCTGCCTGGGGCCAAAGAGTGATCTGATTGATCCCCTGATATGGACTGGGGCCAGAGGCTTGTTGAGGTGCCCTTTCTGTGGTTGCTTTCTCATCCATCTAGTGGGGACAGGGCTATAATGATCACTATGGCAACCACTCATTTATTCAACAAATATTTATCAAGCTCCTATTATGTGCCAGCACTGCTAAAGGCACTAATGATACAGAATCCAGGCAGACAAGAGCCCTAATCTCATGAAGCTTATATTCTGGTTGGAGAAAAAGACCCACAGAGTGAGGGGAGGGGCAGTGGAGTGGGCCACCTACTGGGAGGAGCCTGGCCAAGCTCTGAGGGCTCCTCTCAGCCTTAGCTACCTCCTTCCTGCAAGTGGTCTGATTTCCAAAGCCTCCCTGAAGAGCCCACTCACTCCCCTCCCTCGCCTCCTCCAGGAAGGCCTCCTTGGTGTTCTAGCCTCAGCAACTCCCCTCACTTCTCTAGGTCCAGCTTCCATATCTTTTCCTGTTACCAGGCTGGATCTCCTTACCTCTTCCTTTCCACATGGTCAGCATCAGCTCTACTACCACCAGGCTCTACTCATTCAGCATACTGTGTGCCAGGCACTGGGAGTCTGTACAATACCTTTACCCACAATCTACCTCCTGTAGGTCTAGGAAATCTGGAAAGATGTGGCATCTACAGTACGAATGGAGAGACCAAGTCTCAGAGTTTATAAGGAGCTTGCTAGGGTAGGCTGGTGGGAAGGACTGGAAACCAGCCTAGGCTCCTCCATCGCCAGTGATGGGGGACCGAGGGCAAGACAGGCACCTTACTCCATGAGACCCAGGTTCACAAAGTCTCTGTGTGAATGCAAAGGAAGTTACCACCAGACAGGAAGGACAGAGGGTTAAAAGTCCACTCACTTCCTTTTCCTGAGAAACCAAAGGGGATTGCCCCAAAGGGGATTGGGGGCATCAGGCTGGGGTGGGGTCAGTGCTCTGCCTAGGGCAGAGATGGGGTCCCAGTCTGGATGTCGGGGTTTAGCCTGGAATTGAGGCCCAGGGTCATGGCTGAAGGGGAGGGTTAGGGCTGAGGCTGGAGGCTGATTTGGGGTTTAGACTGCAGTAGGTCCACAGTAGGCATGAGAGGCCAGGCCAGGGGGAACATCTCAGCCTGACCAAATGCAGCAAACATTTTGGCACTGAATGAAGAGTAATAGGAGACTTGCCCAATGACCTTGGAGATTCTGAGAGATGGAAGTGGCTGGAGCCCCAGGGAATTCTTCTGGAAGCAGTGAGAGAGATAGGGGTAGGAGGCTGAAATGCCAGGGAGGCCTCCCTGGAGGAGGCCAGCTTCTAGGAGGCAGCATTGGAATGCCCTGCTGTGAAGGGGTGGGGTTCATGAGTCACTGGGCTGCATGCCATCAGGGACTGAGCTAGCCCTAGGCTCTGCCCCTCCCAGTGCTGCTGGGTCTTCTGTCCGTGTCTATCTGTCCTGACTCGAGATTATCAGGTCTGTCTGCTTCCCATGGAGCCACTGGGCAGGAGTGACTGTGCCTGTTTTGCAGGTAGGGACACTGAGGTCTGAGGGCTGGCATGTACACAGCCAGACTAGTTCCTGGAATTCGTTCAATTAGTAGGGACATGTCTGAGGTTGGATGCTGGCAACCCAGGCAGAGGGAACAGCCAGGGCACAGACACGGAGGCGGGACCCACCGGGTTGTGGCTACAATGGGCGAAGGGCTTAGATCTGACCTCCTTGCCTTGTAGTCAGCCTGACATCCAGGAGTGAGGCCTTCTCTGCCTTCTTTCCTCAGGTTTCCAACAAGGCTGTACAGACAACCCCCTTGACTGAGGCAATGGAGGGGGGCCCTGCTGTCTGCTGCCAGGACCCTCGGGCAGAGCTGGTAGAACGGGTGGCAGCCATCGATGTGGCCCATTTGGAAGAGGTGGATGGTGGTGCAGAGCCTGCCAGGAATGGTGTGGACCCTCCGCCACGGGCTAGAGCTGCTTCTGTGATCCCTGGCAGTGCTTCAAGACCCCCCCTAGCCCGGCCCAGCCTCTCAGCTAGGAAGTTCTCCTTGCAGGAGCGGCCAGCGGGAAGTTGCCTGGAGGCCCAGGCTGGGCCTTATGCCACGGGGCCTGCCAGCCACATCTCCCCACGGGCCTGGCGGAGGCCCACCATAGAGTCCCACCACGTGGCCATCTCGGACTCAGAGGTTGGTGGGGCAGAGCTAGGGGTTGTTTATGAGCCCTTTAGTAGGCCACACTGAAGACTCTTTTCTGCCCCCATCTGTGCCACACACTATCTAGCTTTGGTTTGTATACCCTCAGATTTGGGGAGCTCACTACCTAATGGTACATCCTCTTCCCACTCAGAGGAGCTCTAGCTGAGCAAAAGGCTGTCTCCCATAAGTCCTAGCATTCCTACCCCAGCCCAGGCCTAGGAAATAGGTCTATGCCTTGTCCCTAAGAAATCCTCTTATGTCCTGGGCAGCATAGTGAGACCCCCATGGTGGTACTAGCTACTTGGGAGGCTGAGCCAGGAGGTTCACTTGAACCTGGGAGTTGGAGGTTTCAGTGAGCTGAGGTGATGCCACTGAACAACAGAGTGTGACACTGTCTCAAAAAAAAAATCCTCTTATAGATCTGAAGATAGGTGATATGTCCCCCTGCCCCTTAAGTCTTCCCTGGCTTGAGACCCTCACCTCTAATCCTGTCTCTTAGAGTCTGCTCTGGCTCAGAAGCAGCCAGTATGCTGCCAGCCTCTGGGCTCCTGCTGGCCTTGTCCTTGCCACTTATATTTGAAAGTGACTGTGGATCTCACGCAATATACAGATTTCACAGGCTGAGCTTTTTGTTCCTGAATCAAGGCATTCAGTCTTTGTCCCCAAGGCTCTATCATCTTTCTAGGTCTTGTAGTCTATACCTTCTCATTCTGGTAGAACCTCCATAGTTGACCACCTCCCTGCATCGAGCTAATTTTCATAGACCAGACATGCACCACATGTACATATCAATACAGTAGGCCTAGTTCCTTATGTTGGACGACCTCCATATGTAGACCAGTTTATTATAGTCCTTTGGGTGGTCAACTTACAGCGAATCTACTGTATTTGCTCATGGGTTTCTCATCTAGGCAGGAATTAGTGCATTTTACCCTCCCTACTTCCTTTGGAACAAAGCATAAGCCTCATCATTCGTTTTCAAACACTGTACAAGTCTTCTCATCACTTATGGTGGTGATGATGCCACTACTTCCCCAAAAGGTTGATGAGACCAGGGGGTTCAGGAATGAGGGCCTGGGACTCCCAGAGGTGGGAAGCAGTGGCAACTCTGGGTCCAGGTGTGCCTGATGTGGCCCTCCTTCCCCACAGGACTGTGTGCAGTTGAACCAGTATAAGCTGCAGAGCGAGATTGGCAAGGTAGGACTGGGACAGGCTGAGAGCCTCTGCTTGGCACTGTTCCTTCTCCTCTGTGGGTGGGAATATGAAATTGTGACACAGAGCCAGGAGGGCCCCAGTCTGGAGGTGAGGGAAGTTTTATCCTCTGTAGGAAGTACCCAGGGGAAGGGTAGAGATGGCCCTCTATTCCTGACCTCCCAGGGTTCCTAGTGTATGACAAGGAATAGGGAGGCCTAGAGCCATGTTGAACAAAGTAGGCCAGGTACCAGGGCATAGAAATCCCCTCCCCTTGTGCCTGGTAGTAGGAAGTGGAGATGGGCTGCAGGAGGAGTGTCAGAACTTTTGAGGCCCCCCATTTCCTGAGCTAGTCCTGGGAGGGATTACCTTGTCCAGGTGGGGCTGACCAATGCCTGTCTGCAGGGTGCCTACGGTGTGGTGAGGCTGGCCTACAATGAAAGTGAAGACAGACACTATGTGAGTCTGGGGATATGGGGAAGTGTTGCTCACACCAGGCCCTAGAAGCCAGGGGGTGGGGCAAACGTTTTGTGGGGGAGATACAGGACATGGCTTTCTTTGCTCCATGTCCCTAGGAGTCTGCAAAGGGAATGAACCTCCTGACCCTGGGGATATTCAAGCAGAGGCTGGGTGCCTCTGAGAGAGCTCTGGAAGGGCTTGTTGGGGAAAGAGGGGAAAGGCCTAGATTCAGATATGGCCACCTCCTAACCCAGCTTACCCTGGGCCATACCCTCGGTGCCAGTGGTAGATGTCCAGTGTGCCTTTCTGGACCTCAGTTCACATGTAATCAGACTGCTTTAGCCTCTGGTGGCTGCACGCAAGTGATATTTCTGTCTTTCCCTAATTAGGCAATGAAAGTTCTTTCCAAAAAGAAGTTACTGAAGCAATATGGCTTTCCACGTATGTATCTAGTCCTGTCCTTTGGAGCTCCTAGCCTGTGAGGGTCAGAGGAAGAGAGGACTTCAGTTTCTGAGTTTGGGTTAGGAACAGGAGTGGGGCTATAGTGTGAGTAACTAATGGGATGGAATGTGCTGGGTGGGTTGGGGCCATATTCTTGATTGAGGCTATAATTGCAGTTCTATGGTGAGGCCCAGCCACTTGGAACAAGGGCTTGACTCCCCTTTCTGGTTACAGGTCGCCCTCCCCCAAGGGGGTCTCACGCTACCCAGGGAGGTCCAGCCAAGCAGCTGCTGCCCTTGGAGCGAGTATACCAGGAAATTGCCATCCTAAAGAAGCTGGACCATATTAATGTGGTCAAACTGATCGAGGTAGGAGATCATGGTGAGCAGATGAGATAGGTCTATAGCAGGTTCCACTTTCATCCATTTATTTCCTCTGATATCCTGGGTTCCCTGTCTTGGGAACCAGTGCCCAAGTCCTATGTGTTGGCAGGCACCTAGCAAAGACCCAGGGATCCTGCCAAGAATAGGGCCAGACTTGGGGTGGGGCTGCAAGGAGACCTTGAGGGGCAGCTCAGGCTGGTCAGCAATGTCCTCAAGTTCTTACTGAGGGGAAAGGGCTAGAAGTGAGCCCCTCATCACAGCAGGAAGAAAGAAGAACTGTATACCATATGATGATCTAGAATTGAGGGTCAGTGATTTCTGATGCCCCATCTGTCTGACACCCGTACGGTTCCTGCTTCACTGTCTGGAGTAGTTGCAGAGCATACTAGGGGGCCTGCAGCAGGCAAGGACAAGGTCTGAGACCTCCCCCACCACATGCCTCATCAAGCCCCACCCCCATGTCTGTTCCCTCTAACCAGGTCCTGGATGACCCAGCGGAGGACAATCTCTATTTGGGTGAGTGACTCAGCTCATTCCCATAGCAGCTCATCTAGGGCTGGTCCAAGGGCTCCTGGGGACACATGTATGACCTTCAGGTGGGCCATGATAATGCACTGATCTCCTGGGGGCAGAGGAAAAACCACATTTTCAAAACCTAGATTCCTTTGCCCAGCCCTGAAAAACCAGGCTTAGATAATCCAGTTCAATTCAACAAATATTTCCAAGCCCCCACTCCCTGCTTCCCCCTGAGCAGAAAGACAGAGTGAGATCTGAGCTGTGCATTCTCTGCTGTGCCCGTTTTCTCACCTATAAAACAGAAACAATAATGGGATCTATCTCATAGTGTTCATGTGAAGAGTAAGAGTTATCATATGCAAATCACATTAGTTGTTATCTTTGTTAATATTATTTAAGTTCCCTGTGCCTGGTTTAGAGTTGGGTTTAGAAGAAGTCTCAGAAAATGGCTCAGAAGAAGAACTAGCTTAGGAATTAGAGGGCAAGACTTTAGTCTCCACTCACTACCCTACCTGCCTGTCAGCTATGACCTTTAGGAACACTTCTGCCCCTTCCCTGAGCCTTAGTTCCCCCTACAATCCCTGTAAATTAAGAGGTCTGTGCTGATGCCGATGGTCCTTACCTGGCATCCAGGGAGCAGATGAGATAAGTCTATAGCAGGTTCCACTTTCATCCCATTTATTTCCTCTGATATCCTGGGTTCCCTGTCCTGTCCTCCCTTTGGTATGCCTGCATGCCTGTCCCCTCTCCTACCTTCCAGAACAGGGAGGGACCTTGGCATTGGCTGCTTTGCCAGCTAGCTACACCTTACCTTCTTGTCTTTTCTTTCAGTGTTTGACCTCCTGAGAAAGGGGTGAGTTCCCCGTCCCGATCAGGCAGGTCAATTCTAATCCAGGCCTACCTTTCCCTCCCTATGTCCTCAGCCCAGGGGTCAGCTACTCTAGGAGAAATCAGAGACCTGGGTGCTTACCTTGGGAAACTCTGGTCTTGGGGGTAAATAAGAGATCAAGAGGATCATTTTTTGAAGGTTGGTGGAGGTCAGTGAGACTAGACTAATGAGGGAGGCCTCTGTAAGAGGGGATGGGAAAGCTTTGAAGAACTGGGAAGAAGATTTGGATGGAGAAGGGGAAGAAATGAGTGTTTCTTCAGCAAAAGTGTAGAGGTGGGACTTGAATCCTACTTATATTCAAATCACAAAGGGTTCTTTCTGCTTCCCCTGAAGCCTGTGAATTGAGTGGGTGGGACTCCTCCATTTGCTCCCATTTATGAGAGAAAAAGCTGAGGATCAGGCCAGTTGTGGTGGCTCATGCCTGTAATCCCAGCACTCTGGGAGGCTGAGGTGGGTGGATTGCTTGAGCTCAGTTTAGACCAGCTTGAGCAAGAGCAAGACCCCGTCACTAAAAATCACTGGACATTGTAGCAGGTGCCTCTAGTCCCAGGTACTTGGGAGGCTGAGGCAAGAGGATTACTCAAGCCCAAGAGTTTGAGGTTGCTGTGAGCTATGATGTCACAGCACTCTACCAAGGGTAACAAAGTGAGACTCTGTCTCAAATAAATAAATAAATAAATAAAATTAAAAAAATTCGAAATTAAGAAAAGCTGAGGATCAGGGAGAGTTGCTCCAGGTGACACAGCAAGTCACTGATGGAGCCTCAGATTCTAAGACGTCTTTCCTGTATGATTTTTCAGGATATTTACAGAGCAGCTGACATGGAGTAGTGGGTACAGGGGTGGGTAGATGGGGACCCTCACTGCCAAGGGATTGAATGTAGGCTGTGACTTGTCTCTGCATGGGAGGCTTCCTAAAGACCAATTTGGAGAGCGGAGCTCAGAGGCTTTCAAATGTGTTGGACCTGTATTCAAAACAAGAAATATATGTTTATATTGCAATTCATATCTGTAACTGACAACGTTCTACAAAACAGTATGCATCTTTTTCACATGTGATATATTCTGATATATTCTACTTAATTAGGAAAAAAAAAAAAGCAGTTGCCACCCTCTAAGTTGATTTCATGACCCATTGGGTCTGGATCCACAGTTTGAAAAACAGTGCTCTAAATGGCATTGTGCAATTGTTTGATTATAGATAATTAAGTACTTGGAAGAAGGAATACCAAGCCAGTCAAAAATGAAGATAAAGCTGCTTTGAAATTATAGGGACTGAAAAGGGATATTTATGTCTATATGTCTTTTACAATTTTCATTATATGGGAGAAAAAGCTAATACCTTGGGTTCTAGGGACCCATATGAGCATAAAGTTCTAGGATATCCCGAGACTGTTGCTTTCATATGCGCTGCCTTTTCGCACCCTGATTACTGCTGAACACCCCTCCCCCTCATCCTTCTCCGTAGGCCGGTCATGGAAGTGCCCTGCGACAAGCCCTTCCCAGAGGAACAAGCTCGGCTCTACCTGCGGGACATCATCCTGGGCCTAGAGTATTGTGAGTCCGCCCCTAGGACAGCCGGGCTGACCCAGCTTGGAGCCTAGCGGATCTGCCAATCAGCTGTAGTGGGGGCGGGGCTTGGGCCTGTAGGCGGGGCCCAAGGCCAATTGAGCGGGAGGGCGGTGGCGGCAGGTTTCCCTGGACGTGTGGCAGGTCCTTCTCAGGGCCTGGTCTCTATCCCTTCGTCAGATTGCACCTTGAGTGTTCTGTCTGTATTTTTCCTCCGCTTTCTTAGCGAAGCTTAGCCTCTCCACAGGTCCTTGAGGGATGTGGGAAGGAAGGGATTTATGTCCAGCTGTTCCTGGTGGAGTGTCCTGGCATGAGGTCTGTGGGAGGTGTTTAACCATGAAGGGCCCTAGGGTGATGGGAGCTCAGAGGGCAGATGTTAGCTTAGCCTCTATCTCTGGAATTCCTTTACTTGCTCTCTCACTCATTTCATTCATTCACTTCATTCATTTATGAGTACCTACAAAGTGGTGGCTAGGATCAGAGAAGATGAAGACCCAGATTTGACCTCACAGCTTAGTGGGAGGGACGCAAACCTATGCAGGCAGATAATATAGTGTGGTAGGCACAGGAGCACCAGGGGGCAGGGGAGGATTTCCGGAAGAGGCTACATGTGACTAGAGTCCTCAAGGATGAATAGGAGTTCATTAATCAGGTTTGGGGGGATGGGGTGGGAGTTTGGGTTGATGTTTAATCTGGTTGAAACCTCCAGTGGGTGAGAGTGAGGAGTGGCTATGTAGTTAGTAAATGATAATGCTGGAAAAGCTATCCAGGCCACAGCATGAGGGCTAGGAATGCCTCCCTGGAGGACTTTCATGATTTCATCCTGTCACCGTTGTGAGGCTTTGAGCAAGGGGTTGTGATGGGATTTACGCCTTAGAAAGCTCTGTCTGGCAGCTGTGTGGTGGCTGGATCTGAGAGTGTCATCGGAGGGTGAGAGACAGCCAGCTGGCCAGGAAGGAGGCTGTTTCTACAGCCCAAGTGACAGATGGTGAGGCCTGGATTAGGGCAGTGGCAGTGGGGAGGGGACAGGAAGGAGGTGCGGTGGCCAGCGCAGGGTGACTGACTGCTCTGGGGAGAGGAGGTCCCCTAGACACCTAGGGCACTGGCCTGGGCTGAGGCCCAGAGGTACCACCCATCTCTCTAAAATCTTCTCTTATTTTGTTGGGAGTGTATTCTCTCCCTGAGGAGCAGGGGAGGGACTCCTCTGAGGTTTGACTTGCAGTAACAGGTCCAATCCACTTGAGCCTCTTCTTTGCCCTCAGATTAATACTGTCTTTGTACATATGGGAAAACTGAGGCATGCATAGGGGAGGGCTTTGTAGAAAGCCTAGAGGTGTGGGATGGGACGGGGACATTTTACCTGTGGTCAGTGGCAGGCACAATCTTGTACTGGCATGGCTCCACCCCCTTCCTGTTCTAGCTCCCTCTGCCCAGCTGAGAGCTTGCTGTCTACCATCCCCTGTCCCTCTAAAAAAAGGCTGATCTCATCTGGTTCCTGGGTAAAGCCTCAGCAGGAGCCAGCTAATCACAGTGATGGGCTTCCTTGGAGTGGATCAGTTAGTGCCGGGGCCTGGACAGGTGGGTGTCCAGAGGCACAGGGAGCTGAAGGACCTGCCTTGTGATTCTGGCCCCAAGAAGGGAGAGCTTCCCTGAGAAGGCTCCGTGTCAGGAGGGCCTGGGCATGGTTCTTAATTTATGGGGGCTAGTGCAGCTATGAAAGGGATGGAAAGCATCAGATCGGGAGTATGTTTTAGAAGCTGGATTTGTAGGACTTGCTAATGAATTGGGTGAATTTGTAGGACTTGCTAATGAAAGAAGGAGTTGAGGATGAGGCTGAGGTTTTTGACATTGGTGATACACTTCTAATTGAATGGGGAAGAGCAGGGTTTTCTAGGATTTTTTGGTTTGTTTTTGTTGGAGGGGGTGTCGCAGCAGAGAAATCAAGTTATCTGTCTACCTGTTTATCTACCAACATGTCTATTGGAAATCCACACACATAAAGACCCTGGAGCTTAGGGAGGAGGCCACGGTTTGAGATAAGAATTTGAGACCATGGCTTGGCGCCTGTGCTCAAGCGGCTAAGGCGCCAGCCACATACACCTAACATGGCGGGTTCGAATCCCCAGCCCGGGCCCGCCAAACAACAATGATGGCTGCAACCAAAAAATGGCCAGGCGTTGTGGCGAGCACCTGTAGTCCCAGCTACTTGGGAGGCTGAGGCAGGAGACTCGCTTGAGCTCAGAAGTTGGAGGTTGCTGTGAGCGTGATGCCATGGCACTCTACCCAGGGGGATAGCTTGAGGCTCCATCTAAAAAAAAAAAAAAATAGAATTTGAGACCACCACCACACCCGACTATTTTTTTGTTGTAATTGTCATTGTTGTTTGGCAGGTCCGGGCCAGGTTCTAACACCAGCCTGGGTGTACGTGGCTGGTGCACTAGCTGCTGAGCTACAGGCACCAAACCATCTTCTCTCTCTTTCTGTCTTCCCTTCTTTCTAATATCCTGAGGTGTGTTGTTCCAGGAGAAAGTGTTTACTAAGGAAGTAGTCCACAAGTAGAAGGCTGTGGGGCAGGGTCAATTTCTTGTCTCTCAGCCTGAGCTGCCCATCCCGGGCAGTGTTGGAGCCAGGAAGCCACGCTGCCAGCCTACTAGAGATGGCTAACCTTAGCCAGTTGTGTTTTTCCTGGGATAACTTCCCTCTCTGAAACCCCCAATTAGCCCAGATCCGTAGAACTGAGACAGTGCCTCTGTAGGATACCACAGTTCCCACAATCCAACCCTCAATCCCAGGAGTAGGGACATCCTTGACCAGGCTAGGTAGGGGATGGAACTGGGGGAAGGTGGGCTTTGGGCAGAGACAGCACTCATGTGGGAGGGGGCAAAGACAGCCTATGGAGCACTCCCTTCCCTCAGTTTCCTCTGATCTCCTTCTTTAGCAACAAACACCTGTTTGTCATGGAGAGAGCACTGGACTTGGAGTCCAGAGACTCCTAAGATTCCAGTCCTGGCTCTATACCTGACAACTTGGACTTCACCTGCATAGTGCAAAGAGGTCCTCTTCTGAGGTCCTCATGAGCTAGGAGTGTGCCTGGGCTGGGATGCGCCAGCTGGCTTCCCTGGCTGGGTGAGGGAGGTGTGGGGTACTGGGCAGCGATCCCCCAGACCAGTGCTCTAACTGCCTCTCTCTGCAGTGCACTTCCAGAAGATCGTCCACAGGGACATCAAGCCTTCCAACCTGCTGCTGGGGGATGATGGACATGTGAAGATCGCCGACTTCGGTGTCAGCAACCAGTTTGAGGGGAACGATGCCCAGCTGTCCAGCACGGCCGGAACCCCAGCATTCATGGCCCCTGAAGCTATTTCTGATTCTGGCCAGAGCTTCAGTGGGAAGGTGAATTCCAGACACGGGGCCAGGCTGGGATTCAGATGGAGAAGTAGGACAGCTTGTAACAGGGGCCTGGTTTCTAACCTGAGTGTTCAGGGGCCTTGTGCCTGGGCCTCTATTTGCCTCTTCCTTGGAGCTTGACAAACTCCCCACCTTTGGCCTTCCCTTGTTTTTCTCTTTTTTGAGACAGAGCCTTCAACTCCTGGGCTCAAGCGAGTCTCCTGCCTCAGCCTCCCAAGTAGCTGGGACCACAGGCGCCCACCACAACACCTGGCTATTTTTTGATTGTAGCCATCATTGTTTGGCAGGCCCAGGCTGGATTCGAACCTGCCACCTTAGGTGTATGTGGCTGGCACCTTAGCTACTTGAGCCACAGGTGCCGAGCCCCTTCCCTTGTTTTTCAAAAGAATGGCCCAAAGCTTCCCTGAAGGTACTTACTGCCAGTTACTCGTGGTGGGTTCTAGGCTGGGCTATGGAATAGGCAGAGCCCAAACAGCCCTGCTTCTTGTCCGTCTGGATGGCAAAAAAGGCGGAGAGCTCATAGGTCGGAGACCTCAGAGGCTTCTCACAGATCTTTGATACGGCAGGGTTTGAACTTGGACTTGAAGAATAAAGAGGATCTGAGTGGGAGGTAGAGCCCAGAGAATGTGAGATAAGGGGACAGAGTGCAGAGGGCCTGGAAGTTTGGGCTTCCTCCTAAGTGGCAGAGGCATAGGCAAGAAGGTCCGAGTATGGGGTGATGCAGTGCAGCTTATATCCCAGGGCTCACACCCGTTCCTGTGTGTGCAGCACTGATAGCTCCTCTAGACCCTACCAGAGAGGGTATGGATGAGAAGCATTTGTACACACACACGGGTGTGGAGCCCAAGAAAGGAGTCTGGAATGTAGGAGGGCTTTTAGAACTTTATTTTGATATAATTCTCAATTTACAGAAAAGTTGCAATAATAGTACAAAGAAATCCCATGTATCTTTTTACCCAGATTCACTAATTATCAACATTCTGTCCCATTTGCTTTTTTTTTTGAGATAGAGTCTCACTTTGTTACCCTCAGTAGAGTGCTGTTGTGTCATAGCCCACAGCAACCTCATCCTCCTGAGCTCAAGCGATTCTCTTGCCTCAGCCTCCCAAGTAGCTGGGATTATAGGCCCCCACTACAATGCCTGGCTATTGTTTTAGAGACGAGGTCTCACTCTGGCTCAGGCTGGTCTCAAACTTGTGAGCTCAGGCCATCGACCCACCTTGGCCTCCCAAACGCTGGGATTACAGGCATGAGCCACAATGCCCGGCTTCCATTTGCTTTTTTATCACCTTTCTATTTATTTGAATATGTATTCATACTATGTTTCTCTGAGCCCTTCAGAAGTTAAGTTGGAGACATTATGCCCCTTTATCACTAAATACATTTGGCGGATATTTCCTCAGAACAAGGACATTCTCTTCCATAACCTCAGTGCAATGATCAAAATCAGAAAATTTATCATTGATAAGACACATGTAATCTACACGTCTTGTTTAAATTTCATCAGTTGTCCCAATAATGTCCTTTTTTTTTTTTTTTTTTGAGACAGAGCCTCAAGCTGTCCCCCTGGGTAGAGTGCTGTGGCATTACAGCTCACAGCAACCTCCAACTCCTGGGCTCAAGCGAGTCTCTTACCTCTGCCTCCCAAGTAGCTGGGATCACAGGCACC
>CAUYTI010157382.1:0-27262 GCA_963575145.1 Galago senegalensis | reverse complement strand
GAGTACTGCCTCCAGGTCTTAGGGCCCGATATGCGGTTAGGAGTGCATGAGAAAATAGGGAGGGGCTGAGAACGTGTGTGGGAAAGTGTCTATTGTCCTTGATCCACATAACTTCGCCTGTTTTTGCTTTGCTTTACACTTGACGGCCATTTGTGTGTCTTCTCTGCAGAAATGTCTATTCAAGTCCTTTGCCCATTTTTTAATTGGGTTGTTTTTTTGTTGGGATGTAAACCTTCTTTACCTATTAGGATGACTTGCTATCTGATTTGCAAATATTTTGATTCATTCTGTGGGCTGTCTTATAACTTAATCATTTGAGGCAAAAAGGTTTTAATTTTAAAACATTAATAATTTTTTCTTTTGTTTCTTGTGCTTTGCCTGTGACTGCTGCCACTTTCTGAGCTCAGCCAACATGTGGCAAGCATCATACTAGGAGCTACACTTGGTCCTCACAGCAAACCTATGTGATGGGAGCCATTACTCCCATTTTACAGATGAGGCTTGTGAAGGTGAAGTCACTTGCTCAAAGTCACCACATAGAAATTGTTGAGGGTAGCCTGCTAATGCAGTCTGATGCTCTCTAGTAAAGAAAAAGCCTGCTAGGTTTGCAGATAGAATCTGAGACTTCAAGGACAGAGGAATTTTAAGCACATGTTGGTGCTTGTTTATCATTCAGAGACTTTTCTATACGGATCTGCGTAATCATTCAAGAAACACCCACTGACTGACTGTTAGCTGCCAGGCACTGCCCGAGTCCTATGGCTGCTGCAGGGACCCTGACCCACCTCCTGCCCTTACAGGCTGCAGGGACCCTGACCCACCTCCTGCCCTCACAGTGTCTTGTCATGGCGAGGACGCAGTGTGTGCAAATGACTAAACAAGGGAGCAAATGTGCTGCTAACGGACTGCGCTAAGTCCCAGTAAAGACGTTTACAGGGCGGAATGCAGCAGAGGCAGCAAGCACAGAGGAGACGTGGGCGTAACTGTGAGAGGTGTTACCATGGAGAAAAGGCAACGGAGCCTGACCTGGGACGGGGACAGTGATGTGTGAGGGGTCAGGGAAAGGTCACCTGATCAGAAGACTCTTAAACCAAGGTCTGGAAGTTAAGTTGGAGATCATTAGACTGAACTGCAGATGCAAAACAGAAAAGTTATTCCAGGCAAAAGAACCAGACTAGGAAAGGCTCAGAGGTGAGAAGAATTTGACAACTTTGAGGAAGTTAAAAAAGAAAGTACCAATCGGGGGAAACTAGGAAAAGATGGCCAGAATAGGAGGCTGGAGCAGTGGGCAGCAGGCATATTGCTCCTACATCACAAGACGATGGGAGGGACAGGAAGATGTGAGGGACAGGAAGATGTGAGGGACAGGACGGTATGAGGGACAGGAAGGACGTGTCTGTCAAGATGTCAGCAGAGGAGGGATGTTCTGGTTTCTCTGTGGAAAACAAAGTGTGAGGGTGGTCAGAAGAGGTCCGTGGAAATCAGCTAAGACAGCAGCTGCTATTCCACTTGGGCTCAGCGAGGCAGGATTGCCCCTTGACAATTGAAAAGAATGGGGTTTAGACAGAAGTGCCCTGGTTAGAGAGGCAGAACTCAGGACAGCACCTTTTTCTCCTGAGCTCTTTCCCTTAGACCTTCTGATGAGATTATTAATGCAGAATCCTGGGCCCCATGAACGATCAACTGAATTAGAACATTTTATTGTATTTTATTTTATTTATTTTTAGAGACAGGGTCTTGCTCTGTCATCAAGGCTGGAGTGCAGTGGCAAGATCTGCAGCCGTGACCTCCTGGGTTCAAGCAAACCTCCTGCCTCACCTTCTCTAGCTAGGGTAGAGACAAGGTCTTTCTATCCTGCCCAGGCTAGTCTGGAATTTCTTCAGATTCCTTCAAGCAATCTTCCTGCCTTAGTCTCCCAAAGTGCTGGGATTCGAGGCATAAGCCACTGCACCTAGTCAGGATTTTTATTTTAACATGCTCCCTGGGTGATTCATGGGCAAATTAAAGTTTTAGAAGCTCTAGGCTGTAGCAAACTGTCCCTGCACTAGTGGGCCCAGGACTGACCGTCTCCAGCTATCAAGAAAGCAAAGATCTTTTTATATTGTTAAAAATCCTGATAGTGGTTGAGAAAGTATAGGTTGCCCGTGTTAATTGAGCACCTACTATGTACCAAGCTATGCTGCATGTACAGAGAGAATACTGGAAATAATAAAACATAATTTCTGCCATCCAGGCATTCACAGTCAAGTGGAATTAAAAAGTAAATGAGAGCTGATCATAAATTCTGAGATTCCATTGTGGCAATATTGCTCCCTCAAGGCCCTTCAGAACTTCACTTTTTTTTTTTTTTTTTGGTTTAACAAAAAAGCAAATTCAGACCATAGGGCAGTTGGTCTCCATGCCTCTCTCGTGTTAATTTTTATCTATGTGCAAAATCAGAGAAGAATTAAGCTTCAATTTGTGCTAAGGAAGATGGATGGGGAGCCATGGCTGGCAAACGGAAGCCAGACAGAGCCATCAGTCGGCTTAATAAGGCTGGGAAGGGAGCAGAAAGGCAGGGAATGATCAGCAGCTCGGGTGGACAGATGGCCGGCACCCCCCACCAGAGACGGGGCCCTCCATCTTCAGCTCCCAAGCCACAGGGCAGTAATGCTGGCTGCGTTTTGAGCATCTCCTTTGTGCCAGGAATGGCACAAAGCTCTCTGTACATATCATTTCATTGTTTTCTCGCTGCCGTCCTGTAAGGAGGGTGGAATAATTACCACCATTTCACTCACCTCATGTGGGTAAACTCAATTCATAGAACTTAAGTGACTTGTCCTAAAGCCGCAGCAAATAACGAGCACAAGCCAGGGTTGAACCTAGAACTATCTTGCCTGAGAGGACAATCTCGCCACAAAAATAAAGAGCCTGGAGAAAGAAATTAGCCTCATGCTCAGTCCGTGGTCCAGACAGAAGTGTGGCATTTCTTGGCAATGGCTTTGCTGACTGTCACGGGTGAGTCTGGAGCAGAGAGGACGGCTATCTACCCTTTCCTCCTGTCACAGCCCTATTCAGTCATACAGTCATTCAACAAACATTTAATGGGTGCCTGCCATGTGTCAAGCTTTGAACGTGTGCCAGAGGGCAAAAAAAAAGCATTCATTCTTTCAATCAATGAATATTTATGAGGCACACACTATGTTTCACGCACCTTTCTGGATCGACAGAGGATCATCAGAAGACACAGGGTGAAGCAGAGGCTTCAGTAACAGATTCTGGAGTGAGGCAGGCTGAGCTCAAGTGCCATCTGCTCCACTCACTGGCTGTGTGTCCTTGAGCAAGGGACTTAACACCTCCAATCTTCTCTTGCCTCTGTTTCAAAATTAATGGTTTCTGTTTATTTAATAAATATTTACTGATCATATACTGTGGGGTCTTCTGGTTTCTGCCAGTGTGATGAAAAACCAACAGAATAACAGTCCCAGCTCCTGTGGACCCACAAACTGCGCCATGGCTCCAAACTACCTGTTGGCTTCTGCTTTTCATCCTCTGCAAATGGAGGGGAAACCAAGGGCCATGTTCTTAGGCAGAAAAGATTTGTGTAAGCTTCTTTGATCTAAAATGCAGAAATAGATCTCAAGACTTGAAACCCCGGTCATGGTTTGGGGCTTTCCCCCACCACAACCCCCTGGCTGGACTTCACGCCCCTTCCCGTGGTGAGAGGGGTCTGCTGCCCACCAACTCTCCCCGGGTCCAGAAGATTCAGAATCGGTCTCCCTAACAATGCATGAGAAAACCATTTCCCAGTCTCTCCGAAGAATACGGATAAGAACACCTCCTTATTTGTGAGCTAGAAAGAGTTCTTCCCCATGAACAAATCACTTGGTAATATTTCTTTATTAGATTTTTATGATAAAAGTAATATATGACTTTGGCAAAAAAAATTCAAGAAATACAGAAGCGTATAAGGTAGAAACAAATCACTTTTATATTCCTGGTCTCAACTGATCCTTGCAAATAGCTCATTAAAATAGGTGTGACAACCCATTTTCTAACTTGTTGGGTTTTTTCCCTTAAAAAATAGTGAACATTTTTCTATATTCTTTTTTTTTTTCTTTCAGTTAGAGTCTAACTCTGTTGCCCAGGCTGGAAAGCAGTGGCACAATCGGCACAATCGGCTCACTGCAGCCTTGAACTCCTGGGCTCAAGGAATCCTCCTGCCTCAGCCCCTTAGTAGCTAGGACTACAGGCATATGCCACAACACCTGGATAATTTTTCTTATCATTTTGTAGATACAGGGTCTCCCTGTTTCCCAGGCTGGCCTTGAATGCTTGGCCTCAAGCAATCCTCCTGCTTTGGCCATCTAAGGAATCCTATATTCTTTTTTTTTTTTTTGAGACAGAGTCTCACTATGTCACCCTCAAGTAGAGTGCTATGGCATCACTGCTCACAGGAAACTCCAACTCTTGGACTTAATCAATTCTCTTGCCTCAGCCTCCCAAGTAGCTGGGACTACAGGTGCCCACCAAAACGCCCAGCTATATCTTTGTTGCAGTTGGCATTGCTGTTTTTTGCTGGCCCAGGCTGGGTTTGAATCCACCACCCTGGGTGTATGTGTCTGGCGCCCTGCCCACTGAACTACGGGTGCAGCCAGGAATCCTATATTCTTAAGCATTCCTTGAGGACGTGCTCTTCCCTAACCATAGGAGTGAAATTATGTACAGTTATGCATCATGACTTAACGACAGGGATGCCTCTTGAGAAATGTGTCCTTAGGTGATTCTGTCAGTGTGCAAACATTACAGAGTGCATTCACACAACCTTCTATGGTACAGCCTCCTCCACACCTAGGCTATATACCCTGTTACTCAGAGATCATAAGCCTGTACAGCATGTGACTGTAGTGAATTTCCCAGGCAATTGTAATACAATGGTAAGTATTTCTATATCCAAACCTAGAAAATGCACAATAAAAATAGGGCCTGTTAATCTCACGGGACCAATGTTTTCTATGTGGTCTGTCATTGACTCAAACGTCATGATGTGGTGCATGACTGTATTTCACTGACGTCTGGAAGTGGACATCATGTGATTTCTCACTTTCTACTCTTCGAAACAAGATAGCAGTGAAAATCTTTATTGCTAAATCTTTGTGCAAATCTCCAGATCTCTTTTTAGGATAAATGTCCAGAACCCTAATTACTGGGTCAAAGTGCTAAAACTATTTTCTAGACTTCTCACTGAATAGCTCTCCTGCAAGCCCATCACAGTTTGCATCCTAACCAGCTGTGAATAAGAACAAGCCTTTCCTACCACTGTTACCATCTTCAACTGTTATTACTGCTTTGTACCTTGGCCAGTTAGGTGGATGCAAGTGGAATGCAGTTTAGGTTGACATTTCTTTTATTATTAGTGAGGCTGAATTTTTTTTAGTGCTTACTAAGTCCTCAAAATATATTTCTTCTTTTGTGAAATGTCTATTTACATCCTTCTTGATTACCATTTTATAATTAAAACCAGGGCAAAGCTAGTGCCACGCGAAAGTCCTTAAGCGGCAGTCATTCCCTACCATGAAACACACACGGTGATGGCTCCAACCTGAGTGAGATCCTCTGTAGAACAGGACGATTTCCTCCCAGGAAAACAAGATGCTTCCAAGCTCTCCTTTCCCTGCCCTGTTTTTCCCACCACAGGTCTCTGGTATTTCACCCTCGCTCAGGGTCAGGGGTAAGGGTCGGGGAAGGAGGAAACACTAACTTCCTTTGTCCCTGTTCTCCCTCTCTCCCTCCCCCCCACTTTCTGATCCAGCCCCGTGTGGAGGAGCAGTGCACAATGCTACCATTGGCCGCGTCCTCTCCCCGAGTTACCCTGGAAACTCCAATGGGAGCCAGTTCTGCGTGTGGACGATCGAAGCTCCGGAGGGACAGAAGCTGCATCTCCACTTCGAGAGGCTGTCACTGCATGAGAAGGACAGGTAAGCGTCTGTGTATACCATGGAATACTATGCAGCATTAAAAAAAGATGGTGACTTTACCTCTTTTATGTTTACGTGGATGGAGCTGGAAAATATTCTTCTTAGGATCTCAGGAATGAAAAAAAATCCAATGTACTCAGTACTACTGTGAAACCAATATATAGTCACTCACACTTGCATATGAGAGATGCATCACAACTATAGCCCAGGATGAAGGAGGGAAGGGGTGGGGGATGGGAAGGAGGGGGTGGTTCCATAGAGGGAGGGATAACGGTGGGACCACACCTATGGAGCATATTGCAAGGGTACAAGTCAAATCTATCAAGTATTGAACACAAATGTCTTAACACTGATTAAGTAAATGAGGTGAAAGCCATGTTAATTTGTAGGATGTAAGCACTCCAATTTGTACAAATAATCAACACATTTAATCCCACAAAGGCATAAATGTATTCCTGATCTATGTATATATGATTTAATAAAAATAAATACCTTAAAATAATTTTTAAAAAGATTTCTTTAAAAAGAGCAAAGGACAGGTAAACCTTGACAGGTCTGTGCACAGCCCCTTTCCCTCCCAGAGTTTTAGACCATGGCCAAGGATTTGGGGTCCTGACATGGGTGAAGCTTTAACTCATGGAATTCAAGAAAGGAAAAGGTAGGGTGGGTGACAAGGATCTCACAGACCCTCAGCTTCAATCTCTTCATTTTACAGATAAGGAAACTAGAGCACAGAGAGGGAAATGGACTTCCCCCAGGTCACACAGCAGGGCGGAGGCAAAACAAGACGGGCAAAACAAGACATCACCTGCCTCATTCTTTCTCCTTTTATCATCATTATTATTATTATTTCAGGTTCACTGACGGTACAAAGAAGTAGGTCACATTGATTGCATTTGTTAGGTAAAGACCCTCTTATAATTGTTTCTTGCCTCTGAGAGGCGTGCCACACACCCTAACCCCCATCCCACTCCCTCCTTCCCCTGCCCCCCCACCTTGAATTGATTTGAGTTTTTCTCTTATGAGGGTAACGCACATCCTTTTTTGCAGTGGAACAAGGAAGGAGTGTCACTGATCACCTGCTCTGTGCCCAGCCATGTGTCAGGTGCCCTGGGGAACAGGAGAGAATTAAACAACATTGGTTCCCGGCACGATATGATAAAAGGTTGAACTGGAAAAATTAGACTAATACCCATAACACAACTCGAAAGAAGTTCCAAGGCAGTATCTAAGCAAAAGCATGTCTGTAGCCTCTAAGAAATAGGCATAGAATCCAGAACCTTAAAACTTTGATATTTAGGAACTTATTCTAGAATATTCTTTTAAAACAAGGGCCTTAGTTACTTTCTTAGTTTGGGTTCCCTTGGAAGCAGACATGGTGGTAAGGGTGTGAGGGAAAGTGGTTGATTTGGGAGTTGAACTTTTTTTGAGTGGCCCTTTTGGCCAAAGGCTTCTGTTCTTTGAAAGAGGAGTCCTGGCATGTAGCCCCCTATCAGCTGAGATTACAAGTTTGTGGAGATGCCCCTGCCCACCCCTGGGACGGCCCCTGGCCTCCACTGCGCCTCTCCTTGTCTCAGCCATACCGGACACGTGGCAAAATGAACAAACTGTTGCTCCAACATTTATGCGTCTTACATTACAAATTCATCTGGGCAACATAAACCGTCTTTATGAGTCGTAGTAAAAGGCTCAAAGGATTAGAAATGGGTGTTTATGACTCCATAAAAGAAAGTTATCTAATTTGTATACTGTTTTCTTCCTCACTTTTGTATAATTTCTTTAAAAATACCAGGACTAGCAAGCAGTCAAGTATCAAATGGTCTTAATAACCATAAAAATAAATATCCCACATTTTGTCTAATACATTTTATTTTTCAGGGCACTTTATCTTAAAATGTTCTCAAAGTGTATTTATAAGATAGGTCAGAAAGACGTAATCCTTCCTTTCATGCTGGGGAAATTGAGGCCCAAAGATGTTTTGAGACTTATGTAAATTCGGTTGATGGGGGGCTGGGGACTGGAAGTCAGAGCTCCTGACTACTTCCCACCCAGTGCTCTTAGGAATCGAGAATCAGAGTTAGAACCTTGTAGAGATCAAATGCTTAATAACATGACTTAAACACCTGCTCTGTCCTGGACACTTTATACGCATGGTCTCTCATCCCTGCACACTGACATAAGTCTGATTGTACCCATTTTACAGATGAGAAATTAAAAGATCAGAGAGGTAAATTTCTCTTGCTCGAAGTCATCCAGCTTAGAAGTTACACAGTTAAAACCTGGGACTCAAACCCAGGTTTTCCTGACTCCATATAAGCCACTGTTTCAGCAAAGATGTTAGTTCATTAATCCCAACTTCTCAATGAATGATATTATAACAAACATCAATTTGATAGTTCATTAACTGGTTTATTACATCACACTCATCAATTTCCCTACAACCTCAGACTAAATCCATAGGGAGTCCAGGACAAGCATTTAATCCCACTCTGTAGCAGAAGACACAGGTTCACCAAGGTGACACAGGCTGTGTGGGCAAGCAAGAGGCGATCATAGCACAGCTCTTTCTCTGCTGCGTCAGTGGCCCAGGAAGATCTCTCAGAGTTCATCTGCTCCTTTCCTGCCCCCAGGATGCTGGTCCACAGCGGGCAGACCAACAAGTCAGCTCTTCTGTATGACTCCCTTCAGACCGAGAGTGTCCCCTTCGAGGGCCTCCTGAGTGAAGGCAACACCATCCGCATTGAGTTCACGTCCAGCCAGGACCGTGCAGCGTCCACCTTCAACATCCGATTTGAGGGTGAGAGTCCCTGGAGGGCCCTTCCTTCTCTTGGGCCTGTGGGCCTGGTGAATGAGAAGCATGGGGCCGGTGCGGCGGGGGGCTGGTGCTGGGTCCTGAGAGGTAGAAATCTGGGCTGCTAAGGATGGGAAGACTCAGTGGCCACATAGGTCCTTTGGCTTCCAAAGGCAGGCTTGACTCCTGGCTTTATTAACAATATCACCCACCATTTACCGGGTGTTTATTATGTGCCTGGCACCTTGAGTCCATTGTTTATTTGATCCCAACCACATTGAAATGTTGGAACTGTTACCATCTCCGGTTTTAGACGAGGAAACTCAGGGAACTGGGGCCACTTGCCCAGCACCACCAGTGAACAAGAAGGGAGCTGAGATTTCTGTCCGGCAGGTACGGGGTCCTCATCTTCCACTTTACCTTCCCCGGTGGACCTCTTAGAGTCCAGCCACCCCTTCCTCCAGGAAGAGCTAGCAAGGGCCTCTCCTGCTCTGGCCTTGGCCCTCTAAAAAAGGGCGCTCTGAGTATTTCATGTATATTGAGGGAATTTCTGTTCTGGCTTCCCCAAGAAAAATTGGCCATTATCACAGATAAATTTAGGGTTTCTGGTGGCATAAATCAGGACTCTGAAGTTGTGGGAACCCCATGGGGCATGAAAAGAAATAAAACACAACTCTCTGCAGGGCAGAGAAACCAGAGAGTCTTATTCCCATTTTAGATATTAAAAAAAAAAATGAGGCCCCACACAACCAAGGGAATGGCCCAAGGGATCTCATCAGGTCGGCTGGAACCAGGACACATGTGCTGGTACTTATTTTCCTTGGGACTTTTCTAAACAGCAGGAGGGGACCCATCTTCTGGGATACAGCACCCTAGGGCAGCCCCTGACTCGTCTGAGTGGACGTCTCTCTTTGTATCCCCACCCCAGCGTTCGAGAAAGGCCACTGCTATGAGCCTTACATTCAAAATGGGAACTTCACCACATCGGACCCAACCTACAACATTGGGACCACAGTGGAGTTTACGTGTGACCCTGGCCACTCCCTGGAGCAGGGCCCGGCCATCATAGAGTGCATCAACGTGCGGGACCCATACTGGAACGACACGGAGCCCTTGTGCAGAGGTGAGCGGGCTCTCTGCCGTCCTCCCAGGGACTCTGCCCTGTGCAGGGGTGAGCGGGCTCTCTGCCGTCCTCCCAGGGACTCCATCCTTCAGATGTGAGGACTAAAGCCACAGCTGACAGGCATGTCCCCTGCTTACATACCAATATTGGGATTGGAACCCTTTCCAGGGCTCATACCAATATTGGGATTGGAACCCTTCCCAACATGACGAGTTGGATCAGGGCTCCTACTCGTCTTGAGAAAATTGCAAAACTGATAAACTTTAAAAGGTGCTCCTTCCTCCAAGGATGCTGCACAGCTTGGAGCCCTGCGTGGACGTCAGCTCCCGCACAACACCTCCTGCACGCACACTTGTGCGGTGCCAACCCACCCAACAGCACTCGGCAGTCCTGAATCCCATTAATAGTAGTAATAACAATAGCATGAGTTGGTGTGTAATAACTACACTGCCGGCACTCTGCCAAGGGCTGGATGTGCATTATCTGATTTCATCCTCTCCACAACCTTATAAAGCAGATATCATTAGTCCCATTTACAAATGAAAGAACTGATGCTATGGAGTGACATGTCTAAGAACACAGCAAGGTCACTGGCAGAGACAAAAACGGAACTCAAGTCTCCCTGTTCTTAGAGATCTACGCTCTGGACAAGGCTGGCAGTGTAGGGCCCTTCCCTACGCAGGCCCCCGGTGTGCCTCCCTGCCTGTTTGCCCATATCCACTGAGCTACCTTGAGGCTGGTCTCCAGGTGGCATATGGAATAATGAAGGCTGCTCTTGCTCTTGGCAGCCACCGCCTGGATGGCAGTTGGCGTGATCACAGCCTTGCCATGGTGAGGGATTGATCCCTATATTAAATGTGCTGGTTTAACAGAGTGGAATTTATTGGTACTTTGGCCTCTGCCACAATGAGAACTTTCCAAAGCAGTAAACACAAAATGGAATTTAAAAAGCACCAGCCATGGCCACATCTCTGCTTCCAGTTCAGGGCCAGGAACTGTCACAGTAAAGGCATCTAAATGACAGAGCACTACCATGTGCTGGGCACCAAGCGCTACATTTGACATTCATGAACTCAATTGAGCTTCAAAATAACCCAATGAAGTCAGCAGTTACCCCAATTTTATAGAGAAGGGGAGCTCAGGCTCCAAGCAGTTACATGCCTTATCCTAAAGCCTGTTGGGGCAGGTACAAGACTGGCCCTCAGGCCCCCAGGCACCTGACTTGAGTGCAGTGTCTCTTAGCCACACTACTTGCCCTGTGCAAAGGGCAGTTGGGGATTCAGTCTGACCTTTAGGCTCTGCCCTTGGTCCTGAAAGAGCTACAGCACACTTAGCCCAACTTTTACCAACCCTGATCTAAAGAACAGGCAGGTGGCCAGCTCTCGTTTAATTATTCATATACACACACTGACTACCTGAGGTGAAAACACCTGTCATGACACACGGAGATCCCTGGCTGTCTGACTTCATAGCCCACACTCTTAGCCACTACGCCATACAAACAAAATCTATCTGTCTTTTACAGCCATGTGTGGTGGGGAGCTTTCTGCTGTGGCTGGGGTGGTGCTGTCCCCAAACTGGCCAGAGCCTTACGTGGAAGGTGAAGACTGTATCTGGAAGATCCACGTGGGCGAAGAAAAACGCATCTTCTTAGATATCCAGTTGTGAGTGTTTATCCTGGGTGACCTCGCCCCCTCCCACTGCAGCCATATTTAAGAGGTTGGGGAGGAAATAGTTCTTGTTTTAATGTTAATTAAGCATCTAGGATGGGTCAGGGATTGTGTAAATAACTGGTGAGACCAACGATAGCAGCATCTGCTGCCCAAGTCCCTATCTTTGAGAAATTCAGGGTCTGAGGAAACATATTAAATGAGCATGTGCACATATAATTGCATACAGTAATTTTAACAAGAAATATAAGGAAAGGCTGGTGGTACTGTGAGATACTATAATGGGGATTTGAAATAAAGAAGACGGTCAGAAAAGGCTTCTTAAAGCTTGGAACTAAAGGATGAGCTGGAGTGAAGCATCCCAAAGGAATAGTACATGCAAAGGCCCTGTGGCAAGAGCAAACACATTTTCACGAATGCTTAGTGAGGCCAGGAAGAGGGGGTCACTATAACACATGCCCACTGTGCTACAATAGTTTATTTTCCTGTCTGTCTCCCTCAGTGATATCAGTCAGGGTCTCATTTACTTGTTTGCAGGGTCTAACACAGAGCCTGATGCATAGTAGAGACTCAGGAAATGATTGCTGAATGAAAAACTGTTTAATGAATGGACTTAACCTGGCTGCGTGGCTGTTTTCTGTACTCAGAGGAAGTAACCATTAGATGCTCCATCCAGAACATTCCCCCACATCCCCAAGAGGATGACATTCACAAGAGGCAGGGAAGCACCTGCTCTGGGCCAGATAAATAGCGACTGGTCTAAGCATTTATATCTTAGGTAATTCTCACGTAGAATCCTGCCTGGAAGGTAATTATCCCCATCATCTGGATAAGACAGCTGAAGTGCAGGGACAACTCCCAGCTAGCGAGAAAGTGTACACAGTGTAGCAAAGCTGAGATCTAAGTTTTGTGGCTTCTCAGCTGTGCTCTTTCCACTGCCCTGTGTGAGATGAGGGTGAGAAGGGGACAAAGACAGATGGTGGTGTCTGGAGAGAGCAAAATAAAAAGACTCCCTGGCAGACCCAAGTGGCTGAGGGTGAGGGGGGAATGCCAAAAGCCCGCAGACTGGAAACAGAATTCAGGGCTGCCTGGCTCTGCAGAGGAATCTTGCGAGAGAAAGAGAACTCTGCAAATTATTAGTGACTGGCATTTTAGTCTGTTTCTCAGAGGCTGCAGAAGTGTTCTCCAAGGTTGTCCCAGAAGCTCCTACTCCAGCAGAGTCAAAAACTTCCAGAGCTCCTTGTGGACCTGGGGCCAGGCCAACCCGGGAATAACCCTCTTCACTTCCCCACTGTGTGGCTTTGGGCTTCTCTCTGGGCCTGTTTTTCTCATCTGTCATGGAGGTCTTGGAACGGCAGTGTTTTGTGGCCACAGGAAGCAGGGGTTTTATGCCTCTACCCACTGCCTGGGTCACTCGCTCATCCTCTCTCCCCCATTCCCTCCTTTCGGCCTTCTAGAATCTGGAGGGAGATGCTCATTCATTCATTCAAGATGCATTTTCTGAGTATCTGCTATGAGCCGAGCACAATTTTAAGTCCTGCACAGTCCTCACAGTTGTCCTTTGGGTGGTAAAATTTATTTTGACAAAGCATGAAATGGATTGTCTCTTTTAACTCTAGGGGGAAAAAAATGGCTGTGTACCTACTATGTGCCAGCCCTAGGATGAGTGCTGGAGATACAGCTATAAGGAAAACAAAAATGTCTCCCCTCCATGTCCAGTGGGTGGTGTCCTCCTCCAGGTCGAGCAGTGATGAGGAGGACAGCAGCTGAGGGTGCTGGAGTGAAATCAGGGGGGCTCCCAGGAAGAGATGACTTCTACACCAGGATGAAAGAGAAGGTCGGCAGGCGAGAGGGGGAAGTAGACTGTCCCAGATGACAAAGACAGCGTCTTCAAAGAGTGGAAAAGAAAGAATATGCCCCACCTCGGCGGCATAACGGAAGCCTAATATATCTGGAGCATAGAGGTTGGGGAGGAGTTACAGAAGGAAAGGGTCAAAGAGAGGATCTGGGGGTTTTTTAGGTGAACCTTCAAGTAGAAAACTTCATTCAAAAGCCGTGCCTATTGGAAGCTGCATGCTCTAGGAAGCTTCACGGTAAATATAAATTTATGGTCCCAGCTTACAAATTTCCTCTCCCAGAAGTCACTGGGCAGCCACCCCAGTCTTCAGCCAAGAGAAGGTGAAATCCACTCCGGGGTGCTTGGACTTTTGTGCAGAGGGTCATGCATCCCCCAACCCACAGCAAGGCCAGTCTGTGATCCCCTCTCCTGCATGTGGCTCTGCTGTATTCTTCTCAGAGGGAAGGTTTCGAGGGGGTTTGCTTAAATAAGACTGGCCCACATCTCTCTTTGGTGCCAGAAGTCTGGATGAGGACACAGGAAAATGGGACTCCTGCTTTCATCACTTCTAGGCATCAAATATTCAATTAACCTTCAGCTTCACACCAGATTGGGTTTTATTCCCACCACTCACTCGAAGAGGCAGCTGATCCGGGAAACGCAAGCAATTAACGTTTCCCCAAATCCAGGCCACTGGCACCAGTATCCAGAAGGGAGGAAGGGACCCTTCAGGGGCAGTCTTTCTCTCTTCTGATCATTTGTTTGGCGACGTTAAATGTGGCATTGACTGGCAGAGAGATTCCCCAGCTCACCCTTTCCATGCCATCAATAGCCCTGGACCCAACACCAGCCTCTTCTGGCCTCAGGTTCCTCCTCTGCATAATGACGGCTGCCATTATCCAGGGTAGTGCAAACTCCAACCCTTACAGAGCCAAGCAAGTAATATAAAGATGGGAATTGGGGCTGGTGTGAAATAGTCTGGAGTGGAAGCCCTATGATGACCCATCTACATCACCTAAATGTGATGTTTTAAGGTAACAGTCTTCCCTACCCCACCTCCCAAATAAAACTGTCCACTGGCTGGACTCAAGCTGAGGGCTGCCAATCTGCAACCCTTGCTCTAGGTAGTGATGACAGTCCCTTCTCATCATGGTAACGAAGAAATTTATATTATTGAGCACTTACTATTGGTAAGGTCTTTACTAACATGAATTTTTAGTAAAAAATAAATGTCACCACTTGTCCCCCATAGCAATCCTATAAGGTAGTTCCAGCTATTATATCCAACTATACTGACCTACTGCCTCACTGAGTCCCATGGATGCCTAAGTGGCATCTCAAACCAAATGTAGCTGGAGTCAAAACTCAGATCGTCCTTCCCGATACTTATTTCACTCCATCTGTCCCATCTCAGTAAGGAGTAATCCATTCTACCATCTGCTCAGGCAAAAAAAAAAAAAAAATTAAAATTTAATTAAAAGATTTTAAGTAACCCCTTGAAGTTATTCTGGCCCATGGGATGCTGGTAAATGCTTTACAACTGAATTTCTCAGCAATGGGAGGATGGCTGGGCTACATCCTGATTTATAATATTTGCCTATTTCCATGGTGTAAATATACCCACCATAGCCAGTTTCAAGACAGCAGCATAATGATAATAGGCTCAGCAAATGCCTGGACATTTAGCAATCTGCCCTCATAAACTGGCATCAGCTGGCTCCAGCACATTCACTGTGAACTGGATTTTTCTCTTTCTCTCACATCCTGTATCCAAATCCTCAGTAAATACTGCTGAGTCTATTCAAAAACCGAAACATGCCCAGAGTCCAAGCGCTTCTGACACCTGCTCTGCTGCCCCCCCCGGGTCCAAGATACCCCCATCTCTTCCCAGGATTATTGCAAAATCCCCCTCTCTGGTTTCCCTGTTCCCACATTTGTCCCCTTTGGACTATTTCTAATCTAACACTCTGAGTGATCCTAAGTGAAATCACATCGTGCTCTGCTCCAAACTCTACCAGAGCTCCACATTTTATTCAAAGTTAGAGCCAAAGTTCTTACAAAAGGCCGTATTGATCAGGCTCTCCCTGCTCACTCTTTGTTTGGCTACACTGACCTCAGGGCCTTTGCACGGCTATCTTCCCTCCACTGGGATGATCTGCCTCAAATGTCTGAGTATCTCTCCATCTTCTGACCTTGCTTCACATCTCCCGTGCTTATTGCCACCCAGCGCACTGCACATTGCTGTATCTGTTGAAATGTTTTGACTCCCACCTTCTCCACTTAGAATGTCACCTCCACAAGAACAGAAGGATGTTTTCCTGTTGTATTCACTGCTGTAACCCCAGCACAGACACCAATTCATGACTCATACTAGGGGCTCAATAAATAAAAGCCAATGAAATAACGGTAATTTGTCCTAGTCACACAACCATGAAGTTTCAAAGCCAGAATTTGAACCCAAATTCGAGTCCAACTGGCTACAAAGTACAAGAAAGGGGAGGGAAAGACAAATACAGGAAGGTCTTCTGGGGACATGGCCTCCATTTGTCAATAAACTTAAATATGTTATACAATAAGAAACCGGGTTGGTGAGAAATAACATTCTGGCTTTAAATTGTCAGATAAAGTAACAGTAGCAGGAAGACCTTCAAGAGGTTTTATAGAGTTTTAGTATCAAAGGATTCACCATCAAAGAATCAGAATATAGAGAGTGGGAGGACTTCAGAGGGCCCCAAATCCAGTGATGTTCAAATCTGCTGGTAGAGTTTGGGGACCAAGTAGGGTGGAGTTTTGGGAGGCCAAATGTTTTTCTGAATATTCTGGGTACCAAATGCTAAGCCAAGGTGAAGGTGGTAGTGGATCCACAGACAGGGCCAGTGAAGAGGGCACTGCTGTCCCTCAGGCAACTGCCACGCCCTCCCAAGGACGAAGCAGCCAACATCGTCCCACCCTGGGAACTTGCAGCAATGTCAGAATCAATTCAGTTTCAGCTTCATCCACCACAGACATGTTGTGAGGGCTGTGACTATTGTCATTAAGCAAGTTTAATTCTATTCCACAAATATTTTTGAGCACCTACTACGTACCAGGCATTGTGGGTGAGCGCTGATGGGAAGCAAGTTAGATGGTGTCCTGCCCAGGGGAGCTGCGTTGTAAGTGGACATGGTGTGCACAGGAGGAAACACAGGGCCCTTGGGGGCACAGAAGCAGGAAAAGCTTTCCTGGAAAAGTAATCTCTACATCAGAGGTTCTCGGTTTTGCCCCAGGGGACACTCTCTGATATCTAAAGGCTTTTCAGATGTGACAGTTGGAGGGTGGACTGGAGGATGCTCCTGGCATCTGGTGGGTAGAGGCCAGAGAGGTTACCTAGCATCCTGCAATGCACAGAGCAGCCCCCCACCCAAGAAAATGTCAATACTGCTGAAGGAGAGAAACCCTATTCTGTGCTGAGACCAGAAAAAAAGACAGAGAAAGTGGGCCAAGATGGAGGGGAACAGTGTTGCAGCCAAAAGGAAGAGAATGTGCTAAGGTGCAGAGGCAGGAAAGGACAGGTCTCTTATTTGTCCATGACACTTAATATTTGCTTACACTTAAGACATCCCAGGCACTTATGTCCTAGGTATCTTCATAATAAGCATATACAGTGGTTCTGTTTATCTTCAGTTTACAGCTGAGTAAACTGAGGCTCAGAGAGGTGGAAGAGTGCTTATGATTGCACAGCCAAGAACTGGCAGGGCTGAATTTGAACCCTGCTTGCTGTGTCTCCACGGCTCTGCCTGTGTTTCTGGGGCTCAATGACGCATCAATAAAATAGGACATCTGGGGAGTCAGTGGGATTCAGGAGGACCTGGAAGGCTGCATTAGGGAGGTTAGGCTTCCCCAAATTAGGCAGCAGGAAAAGGATTTTAAGCACTTAAAGGGATTAAAGCTTTGCAAAAGGGAGCCGAGTCCTCTGGTCACCAGCCCAAGGCTCGCTCTGACAAGCTCTGGCACACACTTGGCAGAGTGACATCTGGACTTGGCACCTCCTCCCTCCCACAGAGGGAGTGAAAATAGCATCTCACCAGCCAGGGTTACGTGAGGCCCAGGAGCTGCTGGGTTTAATTTATCTTGCTTGGTTTCCACTGACAGTTTTAGTAAACCAACTTGGGCTTGATAGTAAAAATAATTCCGTCCTCCGGGCCCCTCAGCACTCCTAAGTGTTTGCAATTGTTATTTATCACATCAACGAAGGGGAAGGAGTTTGCACGGCAGACTGAGCTGGGTAGGTGGCCCATAGTAGGCGCTGGGCAATGTTTGCTGAGTCATAAATGAGGACATGAGCCATGTGGGCCAGGCAAAAGGGGACCTTTTCCCCTCCCCGTCTGCTGGGCAGGCTGTTAAAGACAACAGTTCTCACTAGTCACCCTTTAAGAGCCTACTATGCGTTAGGCCCTAAGCTGCATAGTTTATGTCCATGAGCAAAAAAGAATGTGAATATTATTATGTAGAGATAATAATTACGTAAATTAGAGCTAATGTGAGTAGAGATAATTACAGAAGGGTAATTACTCAAATTAGGGATAATGTATGCACAGCACATCGCATGGTATCTGGCACATAGTTGGTGCTTCATAAATGGAAACTATGATTATCAGGAATCCTCTGACAAGGCGGATATTATCAACACCACTTTATGGATTGGGTGATGATAGCACAGAGAGGTTAAAGGGCTTCCTCAGGTCGCACAGCTAACAAAGGTTGAGCAGACGCCATGGCCTCTGCTCTCACTGACTTGCACAGGCTTCTACAGGGCAAGGTGGGGGATCAGCTGTATCTTAGCAGCAATGCAGAGAGGCTACCAGGCCTGCAGGAGCTCAGAGTTCACAAAGGGAAGAAGAGGCATGAGTAGATCACCTGGAAAAATGAAAGCAAATGGCCATGGCTTGGAGGGTGGGCTGGGGGGGTAGAGGTGCACTAATTTCTCTGCATGGAAATGTCACAGACAGGGTGACATCCAGGCAAAATTCTGAAGAAAGTCAGTTGGCCAAGCTATAATGGGTGGGAGGAGGGGGGTTGTCATGTGAGAAGGATTAGGGCAGTGAAGATTGTTATTGTTAGGCGTGGGATGGATGCTCCAAACCGAAGCAGTAAGAACCGTCCACTTTGGACTGGGCATGGCAGCTCTCACCTGTAATTCTATAAGAACGGTCCACTTTGGACTGGGCATGGCAGCTCTCACCTGTAATTCTATAAGAACCGTCCACTTTGGACTGGGCATGGTAGCTCTCACCTGTAATTCTATAAGAACCGTCCACTTTGGACTGGGCATGGTAGCTCTCACCTGTAATTCTATAAGAACCGTCTACCTTGAGCTGGGCATGGTAGCTCTCACCTGTAATTCTATAAGAACGGTCCACTTTGGACTGGGCATGGCAGCTCTCACCTGTAATTCTATAAGAACCGTCTACCTTGAGCTGGGCATGGTAGCTTTCATCTGTAATTCTAGCACTCTGGGAGGCCAAGGTGGGAGGTCACTTGAAGTCATGAGTTTTAGACCAGCACAAACAAAAAGAAACACTGTCACCACTGAAAATAGAAAAATTAGCCAAGTGTTGTGGAGAGTGTCTGTAGTCCCAGCTACTCAGGAGGCTGAGGCAGGAGGATCTCTTGGCAGGAGTTTGAGGTTGCCGTGAGCGAGGTTAATGACACAGCACTCTAGCCGGGACAACAGAGAGAGACTCTATCTCAAAAAATAATAATAAAACAAATAAATGAATAAATAAAAACAGAAAACAAAGCAGATCTATCTGCCTTGCATTGCTTATGTTGCAGGGTTGGTGGTGAAAAGGACAGTATAATGTTGAAATGAGCCAAGAAACCCCAGGCTTAACTTCCTTCACACGAAAAATGCCTTCCTAACCTACTGCATACTTCCCAGCTCCATCAGGAATCTGCCTGTTACCCTAAAAACACAGCTGAACATAAGCCTTTTAAATTCTAAGATCTCTCTCTCTCTCTTTCTCTCTCTCTCTCTCGCCTCCCCACAAAATAACTTATGGGCAAGAAAATAAGAAAACTAAGGAATTACTGGTGAAGGTATCACAGATTAGAAAAGTCTGGAGGGGCCCAGAGAGGGAAAGTAACTTACCAAGCATCCCACAGCAAGAGTTAGGACCCAAAAGACAACCTGTACCTGCTGACTGCAAAAGCTCAGCCCAGGGGCCCCAACCTTGAAAATGCTGCGTGGCAAAAAAGACATAAAAAATTCTAGAGTCAAAAAGAGCTATATTTAAATTCTTATCCTGCTGTTCACCAGCTCCATGGCTGTGGGCGGATTATTGATGGTGGGAATACTTGCCTCACGAGGGAATATTTTGCTCACTTTGGCACAGAGAAAGTGCTCAGTAAATACCTACCACATGCAAGACAGTGAGGGTATAAATTAATTAAATAATGAAATTAAGTAACATTAAAAAACTAAAATAGTATAAACAGCATAAGGTTTCTGGCACAAAACAAGCAGATAATCATCAGCTAAAACCATTTTTACCCCTACCACATTTCAGACTGTATGCTACAAGTTTCGTGTACATGATCTCATTGATTAGAAATCAAAGCCTACCGTTTATTAAGCACTTACAATATGCCAGGGACTAAGTGCTTTACCTATATTAACTCATTTAACTCTCTGGTGTGATAATATCCCATGTGTAATATCCATAGGACTATCCCTTTTTACAGATGAGGAGATGGAGGTTGAGAGAAATAAAATTGATTGTCCAAGATCACACAGCTAGGAACTGGCAAGGCCAAAGCCAGTGTCCTAACCACACCATGAATGGTAGTGAGGTGCTCTACAAGGGGAAATTCCTAACCTCGTTTTATAGAAGAGAAATTGAGGCTCAAAGAGATGCCCCCTCCCATTTCCTGAGAACCTACTGCAGACGCTCAGAGGTCTGACAGTTAAGTTTGCAAACTCATCCTAGAAAGAGTGCTTCACATGTCACTGCTGAATATCGCTCTGGTCACCTTTGAGGCACTCCCCTTGGGAAGCTATGCACTGACTCAAGTCCACCCTTCAAAGCAATTTTGGAACTCTTTTTCCGAAATGAGCATCAGAATTGTCATTGTATAATACACAAAACGCCCAACTAAATAATAATGAATGCCACTCAGCAAGACACCACCACATATCAACACAAACGCAGCTCTGAGACGCTGATGTACCAAAGTTATGAGACCTTACCTAATTGTTTGTACAGTGTTGCCCAGATAAGTGCATGGTGGCAAGTTCTCGAACTTAATTGTCAGACCTCATATGATGATGACAGCTTTGATGGTCATTCCAGAAAAATAGTTCCAAAATTGCTTTGAAGGGTGGAGTAGGCACTTGAGTCAGTGCATAGCTTCCCAAGGGGAGTGCCTCAAAGGTGACGGGAGCGATGTTCAGCAATGAGGTATGTAGCACTTTTTCTGGAATGAGTTTGCAACCTTAATTGTCAGACCTCATACATATACCTCTAAAGAGTCTCAACCAAGCTCCAGCTCACCTTCCTTGGCTTTAATGCAGAGCCTAGTCCCAACATCACTCTCTGTTTATGGGCCCCTGTACAGATCTCTAGCTAGAAATAAAAGGACCAAATAACAAACCCCAGTAACCATATGATTGATAGCCGCAGAATAGTGCTCTTCAGCTGCTGCCAACCTGTTCTGTGCTAAGTTAATTCCAAGCCCTAAAACTTAAGTGCCTTGTCCAGAGGCACTTCAGTTCTTCAAACAGAGATATAGGTGCTATGGGCTGCAAGAATTTCACCTGAGATCCAGGCAAGGAGAAGGGGGATTGGAGAGTTGAGGGCAATATTGGTCCCAGGAGAACAGATTTACAGCTATCAGCAGAAATCACGGGAGAAATGGCCACGATAAAAATAGAGGTAGTTGAACCCAGGTTTTCCAGCCCATTAGAAGAGAGAAAGGATTTTCCCAGAGCCAAAAGTTGTAAGGAAAGTAACAGCAAAGTTTGTGGAACCCAAATTCTGTCATGATGCTGATGAGAAAACTGCATCCCAGGGATGGGAAGAGACTGTGCAGGACCACTCTATCAGTCAGCCTTTGCTGTGTAACAAACCATCCCAAACACAATGGCATAAGACAGCAAGTGTGTATGATTGCTCACGTGTCTACAGGTCAGCACAGTTTTTCTGCTGTCAGCTGGGCTCACACAGGGGGCTGTGGTTAGTCAGTTCTGCTGATCTTGGTTGGCCTTTCGCATGCACTTAGGGATGAGTTGTCTGTTGGATGGTCTAGGAAAGCACAGACTGGGATGGCTCCCTCTGCTCCTCAGGGCTCTCATCCTCCAATTGCTAGCTTGGGCTTGTTCCCATGGTGACAGGACAGGATTTCAGGAGAATGAGAGGAAGCATTCAAGGTTTCTTTGAGCCTACTCGAGGAAATAGCAGAGCATTATGTCTGCCATATTATATGGCTAGTCACAAAGCAAGGGCCACCTCAGATGTATGGTGTGGATTCAGAGAAGGACCAAGCTTTGGGTCTATTTTGGCCTTTGAGTTGTGGTAACAACTCCAAAAGAATGGTGATTAGAAATCAGGTCTTCTAGTTCCAATTCCAAGCTCCAAATGAAATCATTGTTCAATGATCCTGTGAGATGGTCATAAAGATGCCCATTTTACAGATATGGAAACTGAGCCTCAGAGAGAAGAAGGAACTTTACTATCCCACAGATAGGAAGAGTAAGAGATAAGATCTGTACCTTAGGCTTGGTGCCTTAGCATATAGAAAGCTCAGAAAATATGTCTTCCTCTACACAATGCTTCTGACATATGGGAGACACTATGGAAAGATTCTGAGTTTTCTCAGGGAGAGGAAACCGCCTTTCCAACAGTAGGAAGTCTTGGGGTCAAGTCCCAAACCTTTCTCCTAATGGCTGCGTAACCCTGGGTAAGTCACTTCACCTCTCTGAAACTCGGGTTTCTGTCTCCCTGATGAAAACAAAAATGACACCCATCTCTTAAGAATTTTTGAGAGGATGAAACAAAGCCATTAATAGAAGCACTCGGCAAGGGCTTGATACACACACTCAACAATTTAATTGGCAGCTGTGATGATGATGATGACGCTGATTAATCCCTTCCGTGGCCCATGAGCTCCCTATGCAATCACACACACACACCCCTACACACACAGGGTTGATTCCTCTGACCTTGCAGTTTAAGTGGGACTGTAGGAATGATTCTCACACAGGTGCTATCCAGGTAGCCCACCTGATGGATTACCTGCCCCTTCCCTATAATCTGCAGGGGATTGTGGTGGTAACTTGGAAACACAAACACTGGAGATAGGTCCGTCACCAACACACACGTGTTTTCCTCCTCACCAGCCTCTTCTCAGCTTTGATGATTCTAAGAGCAGCTGTGGGAGGGGACTACTCCCTGTGAGCTGGGACAGGGCCTTCCTGAGGCACACTGACAAGTTCAAGGCTTTCAGATGCAATTGGCCCTGACATCTCGGGGAGCCACAACTGCTTGTTTTATGAATCCCTGACATACACGGTGCTCGTGCGCCTACTATCCAACAAGTGTTTATTGCAGGCCTACCACATGGCTGATATTTCATTCAATTATCAGCAGTCTGGAGGTAACAGTAATTCACACAGATTACTGTTTTGCCGAAATACTAATGTGCCCTTACTCAGACACTGACTCTGAGCACACTGCCTCTTGCAACATATTTAATTCTCAAAACAATCTAGGAGATTCATACCTTCGTAGAACTTCTGTAAGTTGACCATCCAAGGGACCAAAACAACCTGGCCAACATACAGAGGCAGTCAACACGTTCCACTGAGTACATGTGGTGCCTGCCCAGTCTGTTAAAATTGATCAAGTTACAGAGCTGGTCAATATAGGGAGGTAGTCAACTAGGGAGGGTCTACTGTATTCAGTTCCCATGTTACAGATGAGGACAAGGATCGTACAATGGGGGAAATGCCTAACTGGTGGACACAGATTCAGACCTGGCTGTCTAATATTGAGACCATGCCCCTGTCACCCCTCAATCCTCCCTTCACTAAATAGAACTGACTTGATCCTGAGAGCAGCCTCTCTTGAGAGTTCTGAGCAGGTGAGCAGGGAAGCGGCATGGTCAGACCCCTCAGTGAAACAGCGCCCGCAAGCAGGAAGACAGAGGGTGGGATGGAGGTGTAGGGAGCCAGGCAGGAGGCTGCGGGACTGTGGCCGAGGCCCGGGCTGCGGCCCTGTGACAGTCAAAGCCCAGGGAAGCCCCCCGCCAAGGGGTCCCAAGGAAAACTCACGACAAGCCCTCCAGGTTGCCAAGGGTTTGTTTTTTCCTAGGGTAGTTCCCACCCTGGGTGGGGGCAGATCCCCGGGTGGGGCTTACTGGAGTGTTTTGGCTGCTCAGGTGAGCTGAGCAGGCTTTACAAGGCGGAGCTTCAGGACACACGTCACAACGAGGATGTGGAAGGACAAGAAACAACAGCAGCTGTTGGCGTCTGCTAGGAAAGGACGCTCGTATCTTCCTCCAGCAATGCAGAGCCCTGGGCCCCACCTTCCTCCTCACACATGCACGTGTGGGGGGGGCACACGCAGAGATACTGGGCACATACCATATATCACACTCACAGATACGCCACACACACCACTCGGACATACCACACTACATAGACACACACACACACACAGAGACGACATACACCACCATACACCACACACACCACACACAGAGACATACACCACTCACATCACACCACCATACACCACACACACATCACACACAGAGACGACATACACCACACACACCACACCACCATACACCACACACATCACACACAGAGACATACACCACACACATCACACTCACAGTTACACCACACACACCACTTGGACATACCACACTACATAGACACACACATCACACACAGAGACATACACCACACACATCACACCACCATACACCACACACACATCACACCACTATACACCACACACACACACACACACACACACACACACGCAATATGCTGTACACACACCACCGAACAGGACACACTGCATACAAACAAACACACCGCTACATGCAAATCCAACCTCAACACTGACCGTGCTTCCTCAAGGTCGGCTCTGAGAGCGGCTGGCCCAGGGGTGCGGAAAACAGAAACAGCTCGAGCAGCCCAGGGGACAGGCTCGCCCTCTCTTCCCTGTGGGAATAAGAAGAAAGTAGGTTGAGGCGGGAAGAAAGGCGGAGACAAGAAGAAAAGGGAAAAGGCAGTGGGAACCGAGGCCTCCTAAAACTGGGTCTGAGACCGGGTCCCCTCCGGGTCGCAGCTTTGAGCAGAGTCTCTCTGTCCTGGCTGCCCAGCGGAGCCGCCTCCAACGCCCTGACTTTCCAAGGGCCTGCCTGGTCTGGAAAGCAGGTTTTGAGCATCCCCAGAGGTTCTGATCCCCAGCCCGTGCTGAGAACCCCTGGGCAGGGGGGGATACGTGGAAGCATTTGGTGGATTCTTGGAAGAGAGGAAGGAAAGAAGAAGGAAGGAAACTAAAAAACTGTTCCTTTTGTATGTTTTCCTTATAGGGAACCAAAGATACTGGTTTTCTATGCCCTCCCTGGAGCTGACATGGTTTTTTGTCCTTCCTGCCATTTTATCAGATTTAATTGAAACCAAATTAGCACTGGGCCAAAGGGCCCCTTGGTGATTCCGTGGTGCTGAGAAGTGCCTGGTGCCACCTGTGTGGCATCGCAAAGGGGCAAGGGGCCTCGGGGTCTGGACTTTTAGAGACCTCGGTGTCTGACCTTTGGGGGCCTCAGAGTCTGACCTTTAGGAGCCTTGGGATCTGACCTTTGGGGGCCTCAGGGTCTGGACCTTTGGGGGCCTTGGAGTCTGGACCTTTGGGGGCCTATGTGTCTGGAACTTTGGGGGCCTCAGTGTCTGGACTTTGGGAACCTTGGGGTCTGGACCTTTGGGGGCCTCGGTGTCTGACCTTTGGGAGCCTCAGGGTCTGGACCTTTACTCCTCTGTAAAATGGGATTAATAACATTTTCTCTGACATACTCACTATGGGGTTGAGGGAATCAGATGAGAGAATTGATATGTAGAAACTCTAAACAGGCTTTTCTTTTTCAAGAGAAAACTATAAATGTAATTGTATTGCACCCGCAACTGCATTTATAGGTTTTGGTTCTCTTGTCCCCCTTTTTTATATCCTAGGGTTCATTTAATCATTATCTCTACTGTCCCATGGAGATCCTGGCTTTAGTGCAAAGTAGTGTTTTCTTAGGAAAAGTCATTTAAGTCCTCTGAGCCCCAGCTTCCTCATCTGGAAAATGGAGATAAATGCACTATAATCTGTTCATTTAAATGACATTCATTTCACCTGTGCCAAGCCCTGTGCAGGCTCCAGAGATTGGAGTGAAGAACGTATATCTTCAGAGAGCCGACACAGACAGGTGGAGTTTGGTGATTTCACTACTCATGTTCTGTCTTCCAACAGCAGACGTTTGGATTCTGGCTGTCCTGTTTGACTAGCTGTTTGAGCTTGAGCACGTTTCTTTGCCTCTGAGTGCCTCAGTTTGCTTGTCTGTGAAATGGGTGTGAACACCTCTTATTTATAATATTATTCGGAGTATAAGATGAGATGGTACAGGTAAAGTGCTTCAGCAGCTCTTGACATAGGGAGAGTCTTAGGAAAGCCTTGGCTAATTATTAGACAGCTGTAAACACAGGCTGGAGCACAGAGCACAAAGGAAAACCTTGCAGAATTAGTAAGTTGTCCAGCAGAGAGGAAAGGGCAAGTCTTTCTAGGTAGAAGGACCCGCATGGACTAAGGCACAGAACGTGGAGGCAGGTCTAGGGGCTCCCGGGGTCTGGCGTACTGGATGTTTGAGACAGCCAAGGATGGGTTAGGACCCATCTGCGGACCTCCTGGAAAGAAACAGACTTTATTTTGTGGGCCAAATGTTGCTATTTCCCTCCTCCGGTTCTGTTACCAGCTACTTCTCTTTGTTGTTGTGCTTCCTAAAATCCCTGTGAAAACTGGCTCTCCTTTTTCACTTGGCTTGCTCTCAGCAAATAATGCCCATGAAATTAGAATTTGATGTGCAAAACCTTACATGGATATATTTTTCTAATTCTCATTTAAATAAACGTGTAAGCATTAGACATTTCACATTTCAAAATGTGTTTGTCTGCCTAAAATTATCTTGTGACTATCACTAGAGGAAACCTTTGTTTGTTTATTTATTTAGGAAGAGTCTCACTCTGTCATCCAGGCTAGAGTGCTGTGGCATCAGCCTAGATAACAGCAACCTCAAACGCCTGGGTTCAGGTGATCCTCCTGCCTCAACCTCCCCAATAGCTGGGACTACAGAAACCCTGCCAATTTTTCTATTTTTAGTAAAGATGGGTCTCCCTCTTGCTGAGGCTGGGCTCAAACTCCTGACCTCAAGTGATCCTTCCTCTTTGGCTTGCCAGAGAGCTAAAATCATAGGCTCAGATACCGTGTCTGGTGAGGAAGACTTTTAAAGGCAGGATTTCTAAGCAAGAGTCAAATGTTTGTTTGGAAAGAAAGAAAAGTAAGATGGTTGGCTCATCATTTATTTCTCCACCCTCTGTAAAATTTGACTCCTGCTCAATCGTTACAGACTTTGCCTACTACCATCTCCTCACATCCTGATGGTTTGGATTTGGGGTAAGGCGGGGGATCACCTGCTTGGGGACGGGGAAGAGGAGACGGGGGGGGGGGGGGGGGGGGCCCAAAAAGCGCGTTGGTTAAAAATGCCCACGGGTGTGTGGGAAAAAAAATACCACACCAAAGAAGCGGGCGCACACCCGACACAAAAAAAAAACAATTAAATAAAAACAAAAACAAAACA
>CAUYTI010157381.1:0-15588 GCA_963575145.1 Galago senegalensis | reverse complement strand
GCGGTGTGGGCGAATTTCAGAGCCCTGCTCCTTCAGGAAGCGTTTCCCATCTTGCTCTGGAGCAGAATGTGATGGCCTGTGGGTGACAGTTAAGAAGAAAAGAATTCAGGGAGGCGCCTATGGCTCAAAAGAATAGGGCACTGTGCCCATATACCGGAGGTGGTGGGTTCAAACCCAGTCCCAGCCAAAAAAAAAAAAAAGAAGAAAAGAATTCATTTTAAGAGAATTGGGCTCCCCCATTACCAATGAGAGACCAAAAGCTGTGTAAGTGGAAGAGCTAAATTGAAAAAATTCAGAGTTCTTGAAGCTGGTAGTGTCTTGATGATATTTAGATAACTGTTTTAAATGAGCTTTAGTTGATATATAGGAAAATACAAAGATTTGATACACCAGTGGCAAGCTGAGTGTGGTTAAATTATATAATGTGACAGGAAAACTAGCATTTGGAAACAAATTGGTAATTATAGAAGTAATTTTTGCATCTCCTTTCATTCTGTCTTGGGGAATTAGCTTTTGGGTATTGCCTAGGTAACAATATTTCAATTTCATTCAAAATGATCACTATTATGATAGTAAAGATCAAATTTCATTAAATTTAGACACATAGTACTTCACAGTACTTTTCATTTTAAAAACTCAAAATCTTTTCTCTTTCTTAAAGGAAAATCTAATATGGTATGAACTAAAAACTGTAATGTTAATAAACAAAAGTATTTTTCATAAGCTTAATAGGTACTTGACAATTATGCTAAATATCTACTATGTGCAAGGGGCTTTAAATGTGCCCTTTGAATTCTCACAACCGAGAGAATGTGGACAGTGAGGTTCAGGAGGATACAGAGTATGCTCAAGGTCACACAGATAGTCAGTAGCAGAGTCAGGATTTGAACGTGTGTCTGGTGTTACAGTCGTTGCAACCTTCTACAATACCAGGTTGCCTTCTCATTCCATGCAAACAAATGTTGACAACTCCCAAAGGCATTAATGTGTTGAATGTGTTCCAGGAGGAAAAAATCTAAATCCAGATGATGACAGAAAATGACAACCTATAAAATGTTCCAACAACTTGTAAAATACAAGTGATGTTAGAAAGTCTCAGAGGAGTAAAGATGACTAACACCTATCTTGCCAAAGTTGCAGATTCAATTTCTAAGATTTAATTATTTTTTTTAGCTAAAAATGTGACATATTTCTCCTACGACCTTAAATCAGCTCCTTTTTAAGACCATGGGTCTTCCCTGATAGTGAACCAGATTAGAACTCTGAAATTTGATCAATGGGAATATTTCTTCCACCCCAAACCCAGCGGTATTTCAGAATAAGTGATTCCCTCAGCAAAAGCGAGCAGGGGTGTTTCTTCCACCCTCCTTACTGCCACCGCCAATTTTGTAAGGGGGAGGGGAGCTGTGAGGTTTGAAAACTGAGTATCACTTCGGTCCATTGCTTTGATTCACCAATTAATACTATTAATTTGTTTTGAATTTGATAGGATACTAAAAGAAGGTGTGAAATTTTGATGTATTTCAGTGGGGGACAAAAATTTGATAAACACTTTGCTAGATAGATCTTTTAATTCATTGTAACTTCTGCTTCTACTGAGTCACTGGAGCACAAAGGCATTGATATCAGACTTGTTCTTGATTGGATTGCTAACAAAAACAAACCATCTCACAGTAATATTTTATAAGATATAATGTAATTAAAAATAACATATAAATTAGTAATTTTCCCTATAATCACAGAATCTATTTTGCAGCTTCTCAGTACAAGTAACATTTTCCCTTTAGGGTATGGTCAAACTTTATCCAAACCCACTTTAACCACTGGTCTATTTTGACCTTCCTGTGAACATTTCAGGGTCATTTTCTGGCTTTTAGTTACTTTCTATTTATAATACCCTACTGTTGATCGTCCAATAAAGCCCCGGCCTTCTATGTCTTCTCTCAGCATAAGGCAGTTTCATCATAGGCGGGTGTTAAATTTCTGCGTTAGCTCTCAGATCTTCCCTGCAATCTTGCGCTAATTCTCAATGTGTACTTACCTTCTTTTTCTTTTGTGGAATGGAGCCACCTTTTGTAAAGTGGAGACACCTTATAAATATCTCTGCTGCTGCCCCATCATTCCTAACTCTCATTGGTTCCTTCACAATGAGACATGGCCTGGCTTTCTAAAGGGACCAAGCCTTTTCACTCTCCAGTTCAAAAGTAAAATAAAAGATATGAGGATTATGTGATTAATGAGGGGGCAAAGGAAAGAACCAGCTGTTGCAGAGTGCCTCTGCTAAACTGCACATATGTGATCTTATTTGGTCTAGGTGGATATTGGAGGCATTAAATACACTGAATTTATGGTCTGATCCTAACAGCAGCAGTTTAGTTTCAGGCTTTTTTGACGGTACATTCTTATGAAAATCTCTGTGACTGGGTTTGTGTCCCTGGGAGAGAGAGGATGAGCTGGTTGTCCCAGTCATGCTATGTATTGACAGATCCTAGTTAGATTGTGCAGAGGAAACTGAGGGTCAGAGGGTGTCCAGAGCAGCTTTGCTGTGGGTATTGAGGGAACTGTGGCCAGGGTGGGTGACACGTGAGAACCGGGAGGCAGCTGTGCCTGGGGACTGATGACGCATTGAGCAGACAAAGGGCAAATTAGATGTTTCAACCATGCAATTAGCTGGACATTGTCTCAGTATTCCGTGATGACTGTCCCGGTATTTAAAACAATCTCCCTTTAAGTCTGTTTGCCACTGTAAACCCAGTGAGCCCAGTTTTGGAGGCCCAGTCCAGCTTGTCAGGATGTCTAGGTGGCAGGAGGCAGCGCAGGGCAGCAGGATGGGTCAGTGAGCTGAGTTTGGAGGGAAGCTGCTGGGCTGTGAATCCTGATCCTCTTACAGCCTGGGCAGGTCATTCAAATCTCTGAAAGACTCGCTTCTTTCCAGTTACACTAGGAGCATGACAATAGCACCTGCAGAGCACGTGAAGTGCAGAGCACGGAGCCTGCCCCATTGTTATGGGTCATGGTCATTGCCTATATAGCAATGACTATTATTATTGTTTGTTTAAACCCATGGTACAAAAGTATTTAACACACTAGTACAGAAAAATGCATAACTTACATAACTGATCCTTTTTTTTTTTTTTTTGAGACAGAGTCTCACTATGTCACCCTTGGTAGAGTGCTGTGGCATCACAGCTCACAGCAACCTCAAACTTTTGGGCTTAAGAGATTCTCTTGTCTCAGCCTTCCTAGTAGCTGGGACTATAGGTGCCCAACATAATACCTGACTTTTTTGTTGTAGTTGTCATTATTGTTTGGCAGGCAGGGCTGGGTTCAAACCAGCCAGCCCCAGAGTAAGTCACTAGTACCCTAGCAGCTGAGCTACAGGTGCTGAGCCCATAACTCATCCTTTAAAACCAGAATACCCAGTGAAAAGTTAGTACAGACTCTTATTTTTACTTAAAAAGAAATCAAGGGTACTCATTGGAATTGAATTAGTATGTTATTTTCTTCTTTCTAGAGATGTAACACATATGTTTTCTGATGAGTAATAGTCTACCAAACATTGTATTAAACCAGAGCAGACAGAGGACCAGCAAAGCTCCTTACTACCCCTCCTCATGCTGAGAAGACCAATTGCCAGCTTGGAAGGAGAGTTTATGACAGAGAGAAATTTGAGTCTCTACTTACCCACCAGCAAACCTAACAAACTTGTCTATACAGAATGGATTTTCAGCAAACATGCACAAATACATTTAACATGCTATAAAACAGGATACCTTTTAGTCAATTTCCAGCACACAGCATATTCATCACCACTCAGTAAAATAAGAACCAATGTCAACCATAAAATGCCTTCTTGCCTACATAGCACAAACAGCTAAGCACACAGTATATAATACTTTGGTCTTTAAGTGGCTAATCATGGCAGTTCCAAAGTCATGTCCACTAGGTTAGCCTAAGTATTTCATCCATAAAAATATTTTTTCAAAATAATGCTTAAATGAGACTTCTAGAAACACTCAGATTACATTAGGACCTGCAGAAGACACAGTGAGATTCGGACTGTGATTTGTAAGACCAGGGAGTTGGCTTTCACAGGGAGCTTTTAGGTAAAGCACATCTCTTTCCCCTGATTCCTATAACCAGGACAAGTTGTGATCTAGGAGATTTAAAAATCTCAAGATAGGCAGCTGGCTTGAGTCACACCCTCAATAAATACTCAAACCCCTCAGTGAAACTGGTGGACTGAAACTCTGATCCAAGTGAAAAAGAGCTGTGAGTGCACCAAAAAATTCATGGAAAGCGAGCTGGACAAATAGGGTCCACAAGAGTGGGTTATTCCACAGGGGTGGCATGTATGCTGGGAAGGCCTCCTGGGGGACGCCTGCGGGGCTTGCTCTGGAGGGGTCTGGCTCAGAAGCACTCGGGCTCTCATGGGGGAGGGAGGGAGTGAGTACTAAGTTTAAGGAGTGCAAGAAGTTGTTACCTGACAACCGGGTCCTGGAGTGTTAGGCCATTTTTGTTTTGATACATTAGAACTTAACATGAATGCAGGGCTGTTTCTCTAAGACATATTCTGTCATCGCTAGCAGAGCCTACTGGCCCCTCAGGCTGGGGACATTCAGGGTGATCCCATTTGCTGGCAGGATTGTTCTGGGAAGTTGGCACAGAAGAGAATTTGTACAATTAAGTGACCACTAAACCTCTGCTTCAGCACAGTCCCAGCCTTCTTATTCTGCTCTGTAGTCTAGGAACATTTCCTTAAAAGCTGGAAAATCCATAAAGACAGCAGTCTGTCACCTGTGTCACCAGCCAACCTCACTGATGGGACCATCACAGGTGGTGAAAGGTGCCTCAAATCCAGGAATCCACACTCACAGCTGTTCTTCCTTGAACTTTTCTACCAGAGAAAGATAGTCATTAAAAATAAGTATGTAGGCCAGTTAATTCTCTTCCATGTCTTCAAATTCCTGGTAGTATGTGTCCAAGAAATTTCTCTGTAACACCTCAGACCCATCATCCTTCCTTGGTGTCAGAGGCAGAGGAAAGGGTGGCGGGGAGCTCCTTCCAGGCATCTGTCCTCCTTCCTCCCAGGCATCCATCCTCCTCCTTCCAGATGTCCATCCTCTTTCCTTTCAGGCATCTGGCCTCCTCCTCTCAGGAGTCTGTCCATCCTCCTTCCTCCCAGGCATCCATCCTCCTCCTTCCAGATGTCCATCCTCCTTCCTTCTAGGTGTCCATCCTCCTTCCTCCCAGGAGTCTGTCCTCCTCCTTCTAGGCGTCCATCCTCCTTCTTCTTCCCAGGTGTCCATCCTCCTTCTTCTTCCCAGGTGTCCATCCTCTTTCCTTCTAGGTGTCCATCCTCCTTCCTCCCAGGAGTCTGTCCTCCTCCTTCCAGGCGTCCATCCTCCTTCTCCTCCCAGGCATCCATCCTCCTCATTCCAGGCCACCATCCTCCTTCCTTCCAGGCCACCGACTTCCTTCCTTCCAGGCATCTGTCTTCCTTCCTTCCAGGCATCCCTCCTCCTTCCTTCCAGGTGTCTGTCCTTCCTCCCAGCATCCATCCTCCTCCTTCCAGGCATCCATCCTCCTCCTTCCTCCCAGGTGTCTATCCTCCTCCTTTCAGGTCACCATCCTCCTTCCTTCCAGGCCACTGTCCTCCTTTATTCCAGGGGTCCATCCTCCTTCCTTCCAGGGAGTCGTTCTCCTTTTCCTGGCATCTATCCCCCTTCCTTCCAGGCCACTGTCCTCCTTCCTTCCAGGTGTCTGTCCTCCTTCCTCCCAGGTGTCCATCCTCCTTCCAGGCATCCATTCTCCTTCCTTGCAGGCATCTGTCCTCCTCCTTCCAGGCACCCCTCCTCCTCCTTCCCGGTGTCCATCGTCCTTCTTCCTTCCAGGCCACTGTCATCCTTTCTTCCAGGTGTCCATCCTCCTCCTTCCAGATGTGCATCCTCCTCCTTCCAGATGTCCATCCTCCTTCCTCCCAGGAGTCTGTCCTCCTTCTTCTTCCCAGGCTTCCATCCTCCTTCCTTGTAGGTGTCCATCCTCCTTCCTTCCAGGAGTCCACCCTCCTCCTTCCAGGAGTCTGTCCTCCTTCCTCCCAGGCATCCGTCCTCCCCTTCCAGTCATCCATCCTCCTTCATTCCAGGTGTTCGTCCTCCTCTTTCCTCTCAGGTGTCCATCCTCCTCCTTCCAGATGTCCATCCTTCTTCCTCCCAGGAGTCTGTCCTCCTTCCAGGCATCCCTCCTCCTCCTTCCAGGTGTTCATCCTCCTCCTTCCTTCCAGGCCACTGTCCTCCTTCTAGGCGGCCGTCCTCCTTCCTTCCAGGAAGTTGTCCTCCTTCCTTCCTGGCATCCATACTCCTTCCTTCCAGGCCACCGTCCTCCTTCCTTCCAGGTGCCCATCCTCCTTCCAGGTGTCTGACCTTCTGCGGCTACCTGCCACGTGTGCAGGAAGGACCAGCTGGGCTCCTGCCTAGCCTCCCACCACTCTGCCCTGCCGGCCCTTGACCGCATTCAGGGCACTACAGTCCCTGGCCGGAGGAATCCAGCCCAACAACTATTATTATTATTGAAACAAAGGCCCCACTATGATTGTGTCAATTCCCTGACTTCAAGGAAGCAAGCTCTATTAGCATTATGTTCCCTTAACTTACTGTATAATGCTAATTTATGCGTGCTATAACCTTTTTTTTTTTTTTTAAATTGTGTTTAGTCGAGATAGGGTCTCACTTTTGCTTGGGTTAGTCTTGAACTCAAGGAATCCACCTGTCCAGGTTCTCAGAATGCCAGAGTGCTAGGATCACAGGCATGAGCTACTGCACCCCAACTCTGATAATCTTAATTGCTAGAAAGCTTTTCCTCATATTTAACCTAAATCCTGAATGCTGTGGATAGATTCTCATTCCTCTTAAATTATCCGCAGAGATCGTTTTCCTTAGAGTCTTCATTTTCTATAAAATGTTCCCCATCCTTTCCAGAAAGCCCAAATTTCATTAGATTTTTGGAGGATGTAAAACACAAATTTAACCCTAAAATTAGCCTCATTTTAGTGACCTCATGTAAATTCTTTAGAAGAAATCTGTTCCCCACATTCATAGGAAAGAGCAACATGGATTCAAGCATATCACAAAGCCATTCTTCAGCAACGGCAGTTTGCCTGGAAAACAAAGCCAAATCTTTTCAATGGAATATTTTGGAAAAGAGAAAAAGAAAAGTCATGTTGGCCCCAGATTTTATTTTGGGCACAGTTGGGGGAGAAAATCATTTTACAGAAGCTGGATTTATTTTCCTTATTCTTTCCTTAATGTAGTTACATACATATTCACATTAAATATTATTAAAATAAGTATAACTATTTTAAATTTGATAAGCACATAAATTCTTTCAGTGGAGGCCTATATGGTATGAAAACTTTCACTGTCAGACAATCACCTGTGTAGGGCCAGATCTCCTATGAAGTCTTCTTATCCTGGTCTCAAAATAGTAAGGCTGTGTGCTGGACTGTAAGAGAGACACACCCATGCATTATAAATCTCTCTGTCACTCTCACAATTACAGCCAGGAACGCCAGGTAGCTTTGAACGCTCTTTCAAATTTTCAAATGCTATAGACCAGAGCTCTTCAAACTTTAACATGTGGAGAGATCACCCAGTGGATCTTGTTAGGAATGTACTTTCTGACTCTGGTGGTCTGGGTGGGGCCTGGGATTCTGCATTTCTAAGAGGTGCTGCTGCCACTGCTGGTGGCAGACCATACTCTGAGCAGCTAGACTATAGACTTCCTCTCCTCTCTGGGACAAGTGCTCATCTCACAAACTCCACAGAGTTTTCTGTGTCTCAAAAGTGGGGAGTACCTGAGTTAGTTAAAAGGGGTAATGAAGTGAATGGCTCTTCTGGGTGAATGTGAGTCTCAGAATAAGCACTTGGGGCTCTGCGATTCCTGGTCTTTCTAGATAGTAAGTGAGTTTAAGCCAGCTCTTCTCCACTGTGTTTAGTTTCTTCCATGGCTCATTGTTCACCATTATTATTGCTATGATTTAGCCCTTGCCATTTCTATGTCTTGTTTCTTTTACAAGGGATGGGAAGATAATGTGACCTGCAAAAACTGGTGACTCAAAGAGGTTCTGAGCTCAGAGAAAGACAAAGATATGGCCTGCACAAGGGAAAATATGTATTATCCCTGAAATTTGGTGGGACCACTGCAATGTATACAAGCACAAATTACCTTCTGCTATGTTTATATGTACTGGAGTATCCACAGGAAGTGTATACATGGGATTTGGTGGCTGAGTTTCAGATTGGTGTAAGAAGGATCACTGGCATCAGGGAATAGTCCAGGATGAAGGTCTGAGGTCTACAAATTAAGAGGGCTAGTCTTATTTCTGTCAGGAAAGAAGCAGGTTGACATTGGTCTCTTCTTTTTCCCATTTAGCATTTAAAAGGAAAGATAAATATTGGCCTATGCTGTCCTTGATTTTGAATAGAGAAATCAAGCTGAGAGTTATTAAATATCAGAGTTAGTTACCAAAGGCAGTAACCTTGGAAAATGCGAGAAAACCACTGTATAATTCTCTTAAAAACAGCAACAAGGACTTTTCCCTGGTTCAATTTTGCTTAAAGTTCAGAAGAAAGGTATAACTCTTTTGAATGATTTGAAAGAAGTTTCTAGAAAAGTTAATAAGTGATCTTTGCTATTATGAAAATAATAGTAACTTTTATAGCTTCAAAGGGCCCTGTAATGAGTGATTAAAAACTTATTGTCCAGGAAGCCTGTTGCTGTTTGGAGAGACTGCCCTGGCCCTCCATGGCACACCGAGCATCTCACAGGGGTTGGTGGGAGGAAGTTGTCTTGCCGTGTTCTTGGACCAATGGAAAGAGAGCTGCTGGTAGTCAAGCAATTGGAAAGAAATAAAGAAATGTATTTGTGTAAAAGTAAGACAGAGGGATATCTGTGTAGCAAGTGAAGACTAGACTCAGAGCATCCTCTAGGTCTTCCCTTCACGTCAGTTAGTGAGAGTTGCACTGCCCTGGCCTCTCCTCAGTCCAGGATGGCTGACAAGTTGCCACAAACCATGACTCTCTAGACAAGGAGTATTTTCCATTAGTTTTTGTTTATTTCAACTGAAGAGAACCACAAGTGTTTTCCTTAAGGAGGTACAATGCTAGGTTAAGAACTGTTTGATAATATTTAAAGAACAGAAAGTGACAAACTTTGCCTTTAAGCATTGATTTTAAAATTACATCATGACTTAAATTTATTACCCAGAAGTTAGTATTTGTGGTGTATTTTCTTTTATACATGTTTCTGACCCTAAGGGCTTGCTTTCTGTCTCTAATTTCCACGCTTAGTTGACCTCTAAAGTGGGTACTTAACCAACTGCTCTTGGTGCTGCCCCTGACTGAGGCCTGGAGCTCAGGAGGAAGTAGTCACAAAAGGACTCCATCTCATCAACTCAGTTTTTTGTTCCTGTTTTTGTTTTTTTAAAATTTTGGAATATTACAGGAGTACAAATGTTTTGGCTACATGAATTGCTTTTATACAGTTTGAGTCAAAGTTATAAGTGTGCCCATCATCTGGATAGTGTGCACCATACCCGTTAAGTGTGAATTTGCCTCCCCCCACCTGCTTGATTTCTGTTAAGTATTACCCAGTTCCCAGTTTTAAGTAGGGTCTGGGTTGGAGTTGAGGGGGTCAGCTCTAGAAAAGTTCTTGACTGCATCAAGTTTAGAGTTAGGGTTCTTTGTTGCAACAGAACTGACAGGCTGATCTGAGTCATGTGGAAATTTGTAGGAACAGTGTTGGAGAATGTGCAGGCCCAACAGGGAGTCTGGAGCTCAAAGCATGGGGAAGATCAGGTTTGGGGAAGCTCCAGGGGCCTGGGTAGTAGTGTCCTGGCATCACTTCTGGAAGAAATGAGCCCAGTTGACTTCCTTCTTTGTGTCACGTGCTCAAGATGAAATTTCTACAAAAGAGAGAGCCTGGATGTGAGATGGCTGGAGAGGCCTTGTTCCCCAAAGTCTTCATGCAGTAGTTTCCCAAGGTAAATGTGAAGTGTTTCCATCAAGTTGACAAGAACAACAGATGTGCAGAGTGGGGAGGAATAAGCAGAGGCTGAGAACCTGGTCTTCCCCAAGTTCCTCCCCAGCAAGATGGGTTTGAGTGTGTGATTCAGTGGCTGGGCTTGCCCTGACCTGGGCCTCTTTATTTGTGCTGCTCCCAGCACATGTCAATGAATGGGACTTTTCTCACTGGGTATTTTAGTTCAGGCCACTGTAACAGAAGACCACAAGCAGGGAGGCTACTGTACTCAATACAACAGGCCGGAAAGGTTAAATAATAAACATGTATTTTCACAATGCTGAAGGCTGGTTGTTCTGAGATCAAGGTGCTCGCAGAGCAGGGTCAGGTGAGGCCCTTCCCCGATTACCAATGACTGTCTTGCCAATGTGCTTTTACAGCAGCTGTCTTGTCTCTTTCTATCAGGGCACTAATCCTGCTCATGAGGGTCCCATCCTTACAACCTAATCACTTCCCAAAGACCCTACCTCCTAACCACCATCAGACTGGGGGCTAAGATTCATCCTACAAATGTTGGGGGGAGGGAAGGATATAAATATTCAGTTCATATTCATATTCAGTGGGTATAGGGACAGAATGCTCAGATTGGTTTAGAAGCTAACAAAAGGCCCATGATCCTTATTCAATGAAAGTTCAGAAAAGCTGCAAGATGCTGTTTTTTTTTTTTTTCATGACAGGGAGAGACTTTTTCCACTGTAGGAGAGAGCAAATGATGTCTTGAATGGGGTGCACAAACTTGAGACTCCTATGGAAACTGTGAGCCTTCTAGCCTGGCTTGGAGTCTGTAGAATGTTTTTCAAGGGTCATGGAAAGCTGTTAGACCTGCCCAAAGTATGAGGTACTTGAAGAGACATACAGTAAGGTGAGGAGGGAAGACCTGGTTTCCACAGCAGCAAAGCTCAGGCAGGGGAATGACAGCTTACTGACTGCACACTGGTGTTGAGGGAAGTGAGGACCAAAGCCCAGGCATCTTCCCTGCCCCTACACCTGTCTTGAATTCAGAAATAAGTCCCAGGCACGTGTATTTTAAGGGGAATCCTTATTTGACTGATGGTAATTTGCCACTTGGTAGAATAGAGTTTGAAGTAGAAATTATGCACTATAAAAAGGAAACCATTCTATCTGCTGAGATTCGTACCCTCTAGACTACAAAGAGCCCCCCAACACCTTTGCTTAGACGTTTTCATAAAATCCAGTAAAGCAGAAAGGAAATACCTAATGACTAAATTTAGACCAGATCAAGTCTATGAGGTAACCAGTTCCCCAAAATAGGTAGTACTCCCTGTGCATGGTTTCCAGGCAGGAATTTCAGTCACTATGGTTTAGTTAAATAATAGCAGTCCCCAACAACCGGGTTCCCAGTTTGGTTACCAAGGTGAACTCACCATGCATTACTGCCTGGAGAATACACTTGACTGCTCGTCAGTCCACAAATCACTATGTACAGAACAGATCACATCATGATCAGTGAGCAGTCACATCACTTTCTTCAAAGGCCGCCAGTGGCCGGTCACTGGACATCTGTCCTTCACTCCATGCTCACACAGCAAAGTACACAGTTTTGCCACCTCCTTGTCTCCTAGTGACAAACTCACATGGCATTTTACAAAAAAAAATACTTGAAGCAGGAGAACTAGCTAACAAAGATGAAAGTAGAGAAAGGAAACAAAAATGATAACTCTGGAAGAGAAATTTGAAAGTGGTTGTGACAAAAAGATGAAGATGCCTCAGAGGAAGTGATAGTGAAAACAAAAGAACAAAACCAAAAAATCCTGAAGAATCCAAACCCAAAGAATTCTCCACATTAAAGAAACTCTTAGAGATATCACATGACATTTAAATTATAAATAAAACACTGAAGCTGACCCAAACTTAGAAAAGAATTCAGTAAAGCACTGAGAAGGTAATTTTTCTATATCCTGTTATACAACGAGAAAAAGGCCAGCATGGCTTAAAGTACTCTTTATAGGATTTTTACAAGACTAAACACTTCAATTTTCAATATTTCTAGTTTTTCAAATTACAGAGCCCAAAATAAACCTTAATTTTCTATTGTTTTCACTTTTCTCTATATTTATAATTGATACTAAGAAGTGGTTCATTAATTTGACAAAAATTTTAAAGGTCACAGAACAGTTATAATTTTCCCCATTAATTACTAAGATCACTGGTGTGATTTCAGCTTGCACAGTCATGTCTGTGGTTCCAAACTACTGTGTAATGCAAGGACTGTCTGTGTAAAAAAATCCCCTTATCTGCATAATGTAAAATCCACCTGAAAGCATCTCCATCTCAAAGCACTGCATACCCAAATATTCTCATGCAGCTGTCAAGGTCAAAAGATGCTTTGAAATTGCTTTTCTTGAGAGAGAGAGAGAGAGAGAGAGAGAGGGAGAGAGAACAGAACAGCCAAGGGAACTATGCCCGAGGCCTTTCGAGTCCTAGGAGCAGGGTTAGTAAATACCTTCTTTCCAAAGCCTTCAGTGTCCTGTTGCCTGAGTCAGTTGTTTAATGGTCCTGTGTGGTTGGCGCCGCCCATCTTTGATATTGTTAACACATCCTCTCGTAAGTGGCTGGTCACTGTGTGGGATGTTCACAGACATCCACTGCTCCACTGCAGTGCACACATCCACTGCATCCACTGTGGGATGTCCACAGACATCTGCTGCTGTCCAGTCATTATGGCTCATTCTCCCTGTCCAGTTTCACGTGGAAGTACACCTTGAGGCACATGAAACAATCAGACACTTATATTAGCAGTGAGGATAACAGATGGGCTCTTCTTTTGTTGTCTCTGGGGTTCTTTTAGATCATTTGAAATGACTACATGAAGTTTAAAAATATTTCACCAAAAATGCTTAATGGAAGGAAAAGTTGTGTTTTCCACACATATTTATCAAGACAACCTTCAAGTGTTTTTAGACACAAGAAAGACTAGAGCTTTTAAATAAAGGATTTTATAGGTGCAAAAGCATTCTCCACTAAAAACTCTTTAAACTTACTTTTATATGTAAATATCTGTGTCTATAGGAAAGAAAGAAAGGAAAAAAAGGGGAATTGGGGAAATGGATATTTGCTAGGTAGCTTATCAGTTTGTGTCTTTTGTGGGACTGAGAAGCTTATTTTATTTCATAAAAGGCATACATAGTAATAAGTATTTTGTGTGTGTGTGTTCTTGGCACATTTGAATGAATAACAGATGATTAAATTTTCCATTTTTTCCCTCTTTATTCTACCCACAACACATATATACAGTATTACAATTTTTACCATGGAAAATTGTCTTTTATATTTATGGGGCCTTCTCATTCAAAAACGTCAGGCACAATTTTAATATTCTAGCCATTAACCTACATCACCTTTATAAACTGGTGGTAACTTTTCAGCAGAATGATACAGAAGATTTGTAAGAATGTTGCTAAATATGATGCCTTTAGGAGCCCTAGATGATTTATTTATCTATTTTTTAGATTTCAGAAAAATTGTGCCATACCTATGCTATCTGGAAAAGGCCAAAGTGGGGGTTCAAATGCTAGCACTAAATAAATAAATCTAGTTATTCATTTATAAAGAAAGAGAATGTGACCTGAGATATTCTTTAACCTCTGTGGTAAGTTACTTACTAAGTGGTAAGTTATTACTAAGTCTTAGGATCTTAGATGAGGTAAGCCCCTTATAGTCAATCCAAAATTTTAATAAATTTGAGGAAACTGAGGAAGAAGAAGTGAACTCTGGTGCAAGATAATAATCTGATAAATTGTCAGTTGATTGGATTTCTAATTCCAGCTGTATCTAGTAACTTATATTAGATTTAACCTCCAGCTATAAATAATTATAAAACTGGACACACTGATGAGGATATAGTTTTTCAGGCATTGGATATAGGCAGCATAAATCTGTGATCTCTGAAAGAAAAGACATGAGGTGAACTTCATGTTTACCCCAGATTTTTAACTGGTCACACTTTCCAGACTGTGGTTCAGGGAGATAAGGCCCAAGTAGAGAATGTCAGTTAGATCAGAACTCATGCCTGCCAAGGTGGCTGGAATATGCAGGTCAAAGTTTTAGAGAGGAGAATGCTGTAGATGTTAAGGCCAAGAAGTCTGTGTGGAGCCTCCCCTTGAGTTCCTGGCCAAGGGTTGGACCATGGATGCGAAGGGTAAGATTCTACAACAGAGCAAGCCACTGGATCAGAAGCTCCTACAGGTCATGAAGTGCTGGAAGACACTGAAGTTCCAGCCAAACCAAGTGGACAGACCGTTTTGAACATCTGACTATTAAGTTGAGACCTCCAACATGCCATTCTTTAGGAGTAAGGATCACATTTCAGAGTAAAGGCCCACTCTCAGAGAATACACTGAAGTAGAACCACATTAACAAAGCTCAAAATTTTCTGGCTAGATAAACAGGATCAGCCATTAAATTATCTGCCTGCCAGAACTACACTGAACATCCTTTAAAGGAAGATAATTTAATCCAAACTCTCTGCAATGTATTATTCGCAATATGCAGCAAATAAAATTTTTTATTAAATATGTGAAGAAGCATTGAATTATAACCTGTATTCAAAAGAAAAACAGTTAATTGAAACAAATCTTGAAATGGCCATGATTTTGAAATTAACAGCCAAAAATTTTGTAACAGCTATTGTAAAAGTGTTGAAAGATTTAAAGGAAATGATATTGAAAATAAAAGAACAGATGGGAATCTCAGTATGAAATGGAAAATGTGTAAAAGAACCAAATACAAATTTTAGTACTGCAAAACACGATATCTGAAATAAAAACTGGGCAGAATGCCTAACAGCATATGGAATAGGCCATAAGAAAGAGTCTGAACTTTAAGGAAATCCCAAAGAGATTACCCAAATGGAAGAATAGCAAGAAAAAAAGATGAGTAGGGGAGAACAGAGCCTCAGAAATCTGTGGGAAAATGTAAAGTAGTCTAAGATACATGGAAGTAAAATTGTGAGGAAAAAGCAAAGAGAATGGAGCAGGAAAACATAAACTATTTAAAGAAATATGGATCTCAAATATCTTTCTTTCTTTTTTTTCCCCTTGGGTCAGAGTCTCCCCCTGTTACCATGGGTAGAGTGCCATGGCATAGAGCTTACAGCAACCTCAAACTCTTGGGCTTGAACAATCTTCTTGCCTCAGTCTCCTGAGTAGCTGGGACTACAAGCATGTACTACTATGCCTGGCTAGTTTTTTTTCTATTTTCAATAGAGATGGGGTCTTGCTCTCTCTCAAGCTGGTCTGGAACTCCTGAGCTCAAGTTATCCACTCGCCTTGGCCTCCCAGAGCGCTAGGATTACAAGTGTGAGCCACTGAACCTGGTCAGTCCCAAATTTCTTTTCTTTTTCTTTTTTTTTTAGCTAAAGAAAACTTTTTTATTAGTGAACAGCTCCCGTGCTGATTCTCACATCACCCAATATCGGTCTGTCATATAGTCTCTCCCTGAAAATTTTAAGTAGATCTCTTTGCTTTGTCTTTAGTTCAATAAAGAACATTG
>CAUYTI010157380.1:0-11324 GCA_963575145.1 Galago senegalensis | reverse complement strand
CTATAGAGTGATATGGCATCACAGCTCACAGCAACCTCAAGCTCTTGGGTATAAGTGTTTCTCTTGCCCCAGCTTCTCAAGTAACCAGGACTACAGGCACCCACCACAACATCTGGCTATTTTTTGGTTGCAGTTGTCATTGTTGTTCAGCAGTCCTGGCCCAGGCTTAAACCCCTCAGCCTCAGTGTATGTGGCTGGCACCCTACTCCCTGAGCCATGGGCACCGAGCCTTCAGTTATGTTTTTAGTAGAGACAGGGTCTGACTTTTGCTCAGGCCAGTTTCTTAACTCCTGAGCTCAAGCAACCCCCCCTCGGCTTCCCAGAGTGCTAGGATTATAGGTATGAGCCAGTGTACCTGGCCTTCGTGTTTCTGTTTTAAAGTAAAAACATGATTTTAAGAAGGTTGCATATAATTTCTTTTTTAAGAGACAGAGTCTTGCTCTGTCATCCAGGCTGGATAACAAGAGGTGCAATTATAGTTCGCGGCATCCTCAAACTACGGGCTCAAGTGATTCTTCTGCCTCAGCCTCCCCTAGTTATCAAACCTTTGTCAGAAACATAACCTGCAAATATCCTCTCCCATTCTGAGGGCTGTCTACTTGCTTTACTTACTGTGTTCTTGGCTTTGCAGAAGCTTTTTAGTTTGATCAGATCCCAGTAATATATTTTTGGTTTTGCTTCAATTGTTAGAGGGGTCCTCCTCATAAAATATTCTCCCAGGCCAATTTCTTACAGTGCTTCCCCTGCACTCTCTCCAAGTATCTTTATAGTTTCATGTCTTAAGTTTAAATATTTTATCCAGTGAGAATCAATTTTTGTTAATGGTGAAAGATAAGGGTCCAGTTGCAGTCTTCTACAAGTCGCCAGCCAGTTCACCCAGCACCGTTTGTTAAATAGGGACTCTTTCCCCAAGTTTATGTCTTTGATACGTTTATCAAAGATCAAATGATGATAAGTAACTGGGTTCATGTCTTGGTTGTCTATTCTGTTCCATACATCTACCTCTCTATTTTTGTGTTAGTACCATGCTGTTTGATTACTATAGATTTATAGTATAGCCTGAAGTCTGGTAGTGTGATTCCACCTGATTTGTTTTTATTTCTGAGTAATGTCTTGGCTATTTGAGGTTTTTCCTGATTAAAATGGAGTAATGTTTTTTCCAGATCTTTAAAGTAGGACAGTGGAGCTTTAATAGGGATTACATTAAATTTGTATATTGCCTTGGGTGGTATAGACATTTTAACAATGTTGATTCTTCCCAGCCATGAGCATGGTATGTTTTTCCATTTGTTAACATCTTCAGCTATTTTCTCAGAATTTCATAGTTCTCTTTATAGAGATCTTTTACATCCTTTGTTAGGTAAATTCCCAGGTATTTCTTCATCTTTGGCACTGCTGTAAAAGGAATAGAGTCTTCAACTATTTTTTCACCTTGACTATTGTTAGTATATATAAAAGCTACTGATTTGTAAATATTGATTTTGTATCCTAATGTGCTGTTATATCCCTTGATCACTTCTAAGAGTTCTGTAGTAGAGTCCCTGGGGTTTTCCAGGTATAAGATCATATCATCTGCAAACAGTAAGAGTTTGATCTCCTCTGACCCTATTTGGATACCCTTGTTTGCCTTCTCTTGCCTGATTGCGATGGCTAAGACTTCCATTACAATGTTGAATAGCAGGGGAGATAATGGGCATCCTTGTCTAATTCCAGATCTCAGTGGAAATGTTTTCAATTTTATTCCATTCAATATGATAATTGGCTATAGGCTTGCTGTAGATGGCCTCTATCAGTTTAAGAAATAATCCATCCAAGCCAATTTTCTTCAGTGTTCTGATCATGAAAGGATGCTGGATATAATCAAAAGCTTTTTCTCCATCGATTGAGAGACTCATATGGTCTTTGTTTTTTATTTTGTTTATGTGATATATTACATTTATAGATTTACATATGTTGAATCAACTTTGCAACCCTGGAATAAAACCAACTTGACCATGGTGTATAATTCTTTTGATGGACTATTGAATTCTGTTTGCTAGGATCTTACTGAAAAATTTTACATCAATATTCATTAATGATATCAGTCTATAATTTTCTCTATTTTTGGATCTTTTCCTAGTTTGGGGATCAGGGTAATATTTGTTCTATAGAATGTGTTGGGAAGTATTCCTTCTTTTTCTGTGTTTTGGAAAAGGTTTTGTAGTATAGGCACTAGTTCTTCTTTAAAGGTTTGGTAGAATTCTGATGTGAAGCCATCTGGTACCAGACTTTTCTTTTTTGGGAGAGTTCATATAGTTGATGCTATTTCAGTGCTTGATATAGGTCTAGTCAACATTTCCAATTTTTTCTGGCTGAGTCTAGGAAGGTGGCGTACTTCCAGGTATTGGTCTGTTTCCTCCAGATTTTCATATGTCTGAGAATAAAGTTTGTTGTTGTATTCACTAAGTATTTTTTGAATTTCTGAGGTGTCTGTTGTTACTTCTCCTTTATCGTTTGTGATTGATATTAGGTATTTTACTTTTCTGTTTCTGGTTAGATTAGCCAAAGGTTTATCAATTTGGTTAATCTTTTCAAGAAAACAACTTTTTGATTTGTTTATCTTCTGAATTATTCTTTTGTTTTCAATTTTATTTAATTCTGCTTTAATTTTGGGTTCAGGTTTGGACTATTCGTCCTTTTCCAGTTGCTCAAAATGACCTATTAAGTTGTTGACTTCGTCTCTTTCTATTCTCTTGAGGAAGGCTTGCAACGCTATAAATTTCCCTCTGAGGACTGCCTTTGCAGTATTCCAGAGGTTTTGATAATTCAAGTCTTCATTGTCATTTTCTTCCAAAAATTTGGTAATTTCTTTCTGAATTTCATCTTTGACCCAGCTATCATTCAGCATAATGTTATTTAGTTTCCATGATGTTGTTTGAGACGATTCCTGTTGTTATTGAGTTCAACTTTTATTTGGTGATGGTCCAAGAAATAATTTCTATTCTACAAGGAATAATTTCTATTTTTTAAAATTTGCTGAGGTTAGATTTGTGACCTAAGATGTGATCAATTTTGGAGGATGTTCCATGGGCTGATGAGAAGATTGTATATTTTGTTATATTAGGATGAAATGTTCTGTAGATGTCTGTTAAATCCATTTGTTGTAGAGTCAAGTTTAAGTCCAATATTTCTTTGCTTAGTTTTTTCTTGGAGGATCTATCCAACATTGCCAAAGGGATATTACAATCTCCAGCTATTATCGTGTGGGAGGATATCAAATTGTTCATGTCTGCTAGGGTTTCCTTTATAAATTGAGGAGCATTTTGGTAGAGCGCATAAATTTTGGTAATTGAAATCTCTTCGTATTTAGTATTTCCCTTGACAAATATGAAGTGACCATCCTTATCTTTCCTTCTTTTTGTTGATTTAAACCCTATTGTATCTCCAAATAAAATTGCACCGTCTGCTTTTTTGTGATTTCCATTTGCCTAAATTATAGATGTCTATCCCTTCACCTTTAGTCTATTTTTATCCTTTAAGGTAAGATGAGATTCTTACATGCAGCAGATATCTGGCCTGAGTTTTTATATCCAGTCAGCCAGACTGTGCCTCTTTAGAGAACAATTTTAGCCTTTCACATTAATTAAGAGTATTGGTAAGCATGGTAGTATTTTGGTTGTCATGTTTTTCAAGCATCCAGTGCATATTTTTAATCCTTTCACCATTATGGATGTTAGTTTTTGTTCAAGGCTTTCTGAGTGAGTTTAATTTGGTGGTAGACCATTAAGTGATCAATGTGGAGGATGGGTCTGAAAATATCCTGGAGAGCTGGTGTAGTTGTGGCAGATTTCTTCAACACATGTAAATCGGTAAAGTATTTGATTTCTCTATCACAAATGAAACAAAATTTAGCTGGATACAGGATCCTGGGCTGAAAATTGTTTTATTTTAGGAGATTGAAGGTTGATGACCATCTTCTGGGTTGAAACATTTCAGCTGAGAGATCTGTAGTTATTCAAATATTCTTCCCCTTATAGGGGTGTGGGTGTGTGTGTGTGTGTGTGTGTGTGTGTGTGTGTGTTGATAAATAAATAAAAGTCTGGCTGCTTGCAGATTTTCTCCTTCATGTTAACTTTGACAAAATTAATTACAATGTGTCTAGGAGATGCTTTATTTGGATTGAATTTTTCTGGGGTTCTGAAACTGTCTGCTATCTGACTTTCTGTATCTCTTGCCATGCTTGGGAAATTCTCCTCCCTTATATCTTGGACTAAAGCATCAGTGCCTTTAGGACCATCCTCTTCTCCTTCAGGAATTCTTATAAGGCGAATGTTTGCTCTTTTGAAATGGTCCCACAACTCTCTCAGGGAATGATCTGTTTTTGCTCTCCACTTCTCTGCCTCTTTGAGTGTTTGGGAGTGTTCATAAGTTTTATCTTCAACTTCAGAGATCCTTTCTTCTGCCTCCTCCATTCTGTTACTGAGGGATTCTACTGTATTTTGAAGCTCCTCGAATAACTTTCTCATTTCTTTGAGGTCTGTAGTTTCTTTTCTCATTACATCTAAATCCTTGGAGATTTTTGTCTTTGAATTCATTGATTTCTTGAGACAGCTTTCGAACTACTCCTTGAATTTCTAATTCCAACTTTACTTCCATTGTATTAATCTTATTTGCCATCCATATTCTTAATTCTATCTCTGACATTTTAGCCATTTGTTTATGAATGACATCTTCTGTTGTATCTCCTTTGTTGTTCTTTGGGGGAGTTGATCTATTCTGATTATTCATGTTGCCAGAGTTTTTCCTCTGGTTTCACCCCGTGATTATTTTTTAATTTGGCTAGATAAGCTGGTAAGGTGAGACTGGATTGAGGGCTCCAGGAGTTGTAGTTAACCAGCCCTTTACCAAAGAGCTGGGGCTGGTGACTGTGGCTTTTCCCCTACAGCTTTACAAAGGTCCTGCAGCCTGAGACTCAGGGGACCTGATTGATATGATGGGGCTATGTGGCTCTGTCTTATATTCAGCCAGCCTCTACCCAATCCTGATGAATTGGGGGTTTTGGCCTAAAATCTCAGCTGGGGATAGATACAAGCAACTAAGACACCGCACCCCGCACTGGTGACAGCTAGGAGAGGAGAATCAGTTCCTCCCACAATGACACAACTAGGGCTCAACCTTAAAGGGTCCCTGGGTGGCCAGCTCAGGTCAAGAGTTCCAAACTAGTTGTCCCAGGTAGCATAATTGCTGTTCAAGTGGGAGAGTTCAAAAGGTCTCCAGCAACCAGGCAGCAGGGGCCCACTGGTAGCTCAAGTGTGTCTTGCTCACTGGAGTCAGAAAGGCCCGCCTAGCAAGAGTTAGTCCAGGGGTTTGGCACCACTTTCCCCACCTTGCACCTCAGCTCCTCCCAGCCACTGGTAACCTGGCAGGTTTCTTAATCTCACCCCTCTCCAATGAGCAAATGTACCAGGGATTTGCACCTGCCAGAGTCAAAGGGGTGTCAGTATCTCCTCCACAGGGCCGTAGCCCTCTGCCACCAGCATGCAGGGGGAGCTCAAGCCTGACTCCCTCCAGTGCTCATTGGAAACTGGGGAGTGTTCCTGCTATATCGGTTTCGAGTCGGGGGTTACTATCATAGCATATGTTTCTCTCCCTCAAAGACTGTGTCTCTGCCCCAGAGGCACTCCTCCTATGGTACCCCTGCCCCTTCAGGGCAAGGTCTGGCTCCCTCCTGTGGTCCACAGATTTGGGGAGGCATGGCTCCAAAATTTGACCCCAGCGGGAATGCAAAGCCCACTATAACTGCTGCTGCTTCTTCCTTCTCTAGGCACTTATGCAGAGCCTGGCTAGTCCCCTTCCCCCTGCGTCTCTTCACTTCTACTTGAGTCACTGTTTCAGCACAGCTGCAGCTGTGCTGTGGCCCATGCCATTCCCAGCCCTAGCAAGGAACCACCAGATACTCCAGGCTCTTTCAGGGGGGAGGCTTCCAGACTGCCAAGCAAGGAGGGAAAGGTGGACTAGGAGTTAAGAATGGCAGGGAAAATATTTGTTCAACTTTTAGGCCGGCCATGAGATGGGCTAGGCTCACAGTGGGATCTCTCTGGAGAGGGAGCCCCAGTCTTCAGTGGCTCTCTTCCATGGGGTGAATCAAGAGGTCTTCTGTTCACTGCTCTCTTATAGACAGCAAGCTACTGTCTTGGGGGATAGGACAGACTCTCCTCCTCTTTGGGATGGGTTTTGTACCTGAAATTTGCTTCCTTGGAGTCCCAGCTTGCTCAGCAGGGATGACATGCACTTATCAGTCTTCTCTCTCAGCTCAGCTCCCAACCTTCAGCTTTTTGGGGTTCATTCTGACCATTATCTCTCCCTCTGGACAAGAGATTCTGTTGAAAGCTGGCTCCAGTCAGCCATCTTACCTCCTCCCACCTGTTTTCTTCTTAGTGGTCCAAGGAGAGAGCCAAAAAGTAGGAATAAATGAAAATAAATATATACTCCAGAGATAATTATGAAGTCTAGCCTTAATTAGGATTTAACATTTTAATATGTTATATTGATGAGGAAACACAAAATCTCCAATTTGCAGATAGAAAAGTTTCCCTAAGCAGAAGAATATGAAACTAGTGGACAAACTAGAGGAAGACTCACAATATTGATGTAGTAATTATAAACCTACATATTTTTTTATAACCTATCAGCTTATATTTCTGAAATTTGCATGTTCAAAACTGATCACCTGCCCTAGAGAGTCTAAATTTTTTAATGTAGATAACTTGAATTTTAAATGCCAGTATATTCTCCAATTTCAGCCATTAGCATTTTATAATTTTTGCCTTATCCATTTATCTATCCATCACATTTAATTCTATAAGAAATTGCCAAACTATTTTTTCATGTATTAGTAGTTTATGTTAGTAGTTTCTTTTCATTGATGAGTAATATTCCATTGAATGGCTATATTGATGTACTAGTTGATGGGCTTTTGAGTTATTTCCACTTCGGAAACTTTATAAGTAAAGCTACTGCAAACATTTGAGTGTGGGATTTTATGTGGACATGTATTTTTGGGTTTTTAAAGTAAATACTTAAGGATGGAATTTTTCACTTCTGGAATTTCCATTTGGTTGTTTATTATAGCTTTTATTTCTCTGTTATTTGTTTATTATGAACATAGTTTCCTTTACACCATTGTGAATAGTTTAAATAGCCTCTTTAAGATTCTTATCTGCTACTTCTAAACTCTGGGTCACCTTGGACTTGGGCTCTGTTGATTTTTTTCCTTTAAAAATGAGTCACATAGTCCTGTTTCTTTTTGGACTTTAAGATATAGAGTTACTTAAAATTGTTTATTTATATCATAGAGTACATTTAGATAACATTGTTGCTATTGTATTGTGGACACTGCATTTTATGTCCCTCTGAAGAGCTAATGTTTTTGTTTTAGCAAGAAGTTATGAAACTTAGTTATACTCACACTACCTACTCTATCTCTTGGGCCATAGCTTCAATTTCAGGTCAATTTTTTTGGTCTTAGTAGGACGACTTAGAGTGCCCCACACATATATTGTTCAGAGGGTAGCCAGAGATTTGGGCAGAAATAACCCATGGAATTCAATTTCCTCTCTCTGGCTGTCTCTGAAATTTACCTTAGAATAGCTGCAGTTGGCTAAACTCTATCTTTGGTTCTACAGACATGAAAGACTAAGGATTTTCTACTATACTTTTCCCCTCCAGGCCTGCCCTCAGGTTAATTGCCTTAAAACAAAAACACAGTAGACCAGTAAACTCACTGAAGTGTTAAAAATAACTGCAATAATGACAGCTTCATAATGGTTTAATAAGCAAAACTAAGTTTTTATTAGCCATGTCTCTGAGTTTTGAGATTGGTGATTAAGAAAACAAACTTTCCATTTACTTCCCTTGATTGATCTTGTGTTCATAGCTAAGAAAAGTCTTAATTTTTTTTTTCACCACATGATGGCAGTATGTACCCATCTATTTTTTTAAAACCTATGTAGAAAATCTTGTCATTTTTGATGTAGAGACCAAAGCTTTACATTAATAACCTTATTTTATTTACAGTTATTATTGCATATGAAATGCATAAGACTTATGACTAAGAGAAAGAATTATAAAATTGAAACTTTTCTTCCATAATATATATTTTTCAGATCAAAGGCATCTCAATTATTACACTCATTTAATAACGATACCTACCAAACATTCAGACATGTAAAAACTACACAATTATGCAGTTAATTGGACTCTGTTTTTCTGCTGTAATCTGCTAATACATGAAAACTAGCAAGATGCTAGTGAGATGAAGACTGTTTTAGAGGTTTAATAGAATGTGATTCTTGACCTTTAAGAAGAAATCAGTCTCTTAAAGTGCCAATTTTAGTGGATTTCTGGGATTTCCTTTCATAATTTTTTCCAGACCTTTACTTATTTGGAAATAATATGTAGATACACTGGAAAATAGGATTCATTCTTCATTTCAGATCTGGAGTTTATTTGTGTCAGTAGTGTAGTCTATTTATAGCTACATCAAGTATTTAAACTTATATACGTATGATGATTTATGTTTTTATAAGTGCTTATAGATACTTTTATTTATCTTAAGAATTTTCTTTATTAGTTCAAAGTTGATCACATGCAGCTAAGCAGTGTACAGCTATTTGCTGTTGTGAAGTTAGTTTGGCATATTTATTTAATTTCAAAAGAATGAAATATTAATGATACTATATGAGGTATTAATGAATCTGTTCTTAATAAAGCCATTAAGTTTCATGAGGAAATGGTGAAATATTTTTCTCTCACGTGAACTTTAGTAACTAAGATGCAGGAAGAATTGTTCAAAATTAGGTTCTTACTTAAAAACATAGTTACATTTCTTAAAAACATTCTGCAAAATTATTTTACTCCTTCTAAGAATTTATATGTAAGTAATCCCAATTAATTTTATTTCTATGAAAATGAGGTATGTCTATAATGAGGTGCTCTATAATTCCTATTTAAGTTTTAATGTTTCAGGTAATAGTAAACATTTTTTGAAATTTTTTTTTATTTTGACCAACTTAAATTTTTTTATAACGATACCCATCAGTTATCATTATCCCAAATTCACTAGGAAGCAATAATAGATTTGCCTTGTAAAATGAAGAAACACCACTTAAGCTTTAGATTTATGACTACCTGCTTAGGTTCTGTTTTTGGTGTGAGATAAAACTGAATGTTTCAATTTTTAATAAATAACACAGGATTCTAACACGGAGCTTCATGGATATGAACACAAATTGGGGGGCGGGGTGGTTCATTTTTCATACATTTTGATTAAAGATAATTGTTAATTAAATTTCATGATTTTAAATGTATATAATGCCCTTTCTTGTCTTCAACATATAATTACTTTATTTTAATATTTAGTCATCCAAGAATAAATTGCAGTCACACTACCTGTAACATTACAGCTTGTGCTTACCAAAACCTTCTTTCCTATACCTCTGAACCTTCACAAGTCTGTGAATTTGTACAGATTATGTAAATGACTTACAGATAAAAGTGCATGAGGAAAAAAATGTTCATGAGACAACTATAATGAAGGAAGTTTTAAATACGATGGCATCAGGAAGAAACTTCCTTTAGCTGATTGTTTCATACATGCTGAATGAAGAGACGTAACCTTTTAAGGAGTAATACAAATTTTTCATTTGCTACTGTGTTTACAATCTTTAATGAATCCAGCAATACTTTATATTTTTTAAGCATGAAACAAAATTTGACGAAGAGAAAGGTGGGTTTACAGAGTAAGAAGGTTTACAAAGTAAGGTAACATTCACCGTATATAGTAAACAGACACCATTGCCATGGCAAGGAGGCCGAGAGGCCTGTAATACTCTGATTTTTAATTTTAGGGGCGTTAAGTCTTAAGATGAAATTTTGAACCCAGTGGCCAAGAGAATGTTTCATCCCATTATAGCAAGGGAAACAACTTATACGGGACCTTACCAAGTACTTTGGCTTGTATCTAAAGATACTGGGACCATTTCATTCTCTTTATCTATATAGTGTTTTGTCCATGAACATACTTAGGGATATCTAAGAGTTCTTTCTGAACAATTTTAATTTTGTGATTTAAGTTCTTAAGGATCTCAGAAGTTAATAGATGTATATGCTGGGTCATCTGGATGAATCGTTTATAACAGAGAGCTGTCACTATGATGTCAGTGCCCATGTTTACATTTGAGTTTGTTATTGCATTTGCACAAAAGATACTTTTATAATGGCAGGAACTTAATATGTAAAATATGCATTCGACTAAGTAAAGGCCAGATGGCTATCATGGATCACTGTATGAATAAAACTTTCACAATTCAAATAGAGAAAAATAGTGACAACATTGAGTCATCATAGTCATCATGCTGCTTAGTATAGCCATGCTCCATGCCAAACTCAAAACTATTCCTATTTGTTTTAACATTTTAAGATTAAATTACATAGTCATTACTAATTACTGAATACAATAAGCCTTGCTGCTTAGGTGTACTTGAAAGAGGAGGAAATTAAGGGGATGACAGTGTAAATGTGTTTTATTTTTTCTTTCTTTTCTAATTCCAGGTATTTGCCTCTTAGCTACCTTTTGGCAGACAGCTAGGTCTGAGTGAAGTGTCAGACTTTAGGAAAGCTAGTGTTCCAGTTATGTATTGCTGTGTAACAAATCACCCTAAAACTGAAATAATAAATTATCTTTAAATAATTTATTATTTGTCACTGCTTTGAAAGTTAATAGGTTCAGCTGAGTATTTCTTACCTCATCGAGGCTGGGATCATCTGAAGTCTTCTTTTGGAGCAAGGATGAGATGGCCGAAACATCACGCCCTTTCCATTTGGCCTCTCTGTGTGATTAGTTTAGATACCTTTCAACATGACAGTCTCAGGACATAGAAACCAGACATCACCAAAGTTTTCAAGAAACCCAAACTGAGGCTTAAAGGCTTCTTAAGATCTAACTACAGAATCCTAAGATGCCATATTCTATGAGTTGAGCAGTCACTAAGAGGAATAGACTCACTTCTCAATCAGAAAATAGCTTGCCACACACAAGGCAACCCACCTTCTGAATGGGAGATGTTTGCATGTTATGATTTTAACAAAGGTCTGATAACTAGAATCTGTAGAGATCTCAAGGTAATCAATAAGAAAAGATCAAACAACCCCATTTCTTTGTGGGCAAGAGACTTGAATAGAAACTTCTATGAAGATGGCAGGTGAATGGCCAACAAACACATTTTAAAAAATGCTCATCGTCTTTAATCATCAGAGAAATCCAAAAATCAGAACCACTCAGTTAG
>CAUYTI010157378.1:0-34990 GCA_963575145.1 Galago senegalensis | reverse complement strand
AGGCGCCCGCCACAACGCCCGGCTATTTTTTGGTTGCAGCCATCATTGTTGTTTGGCGGGTCCGGGCTGGGGATTTGAACCCGCCACCTTAGGTGTACGTGGCTGGCGCCTTAGCCGGTTGAGCTATAGGCGCCGAGCCATCTCATAGGATCTTAACGTTGAAAATGCTGAGCATCGATTGGCTCAGGAGCCGCTTCCTCTTTCTCACATTTCCCTCTGCAGCCATCACTTTCCTTCTACTAAGACTCTTGGTGAGCAGCAGGGAATTGTTAAGAAAATTGTGATACCTCAGTGTCATAGGATAATAGGTACAGCCATTAAGAATGAGGATTATAAAGACATAGAAAAATGCTTGTAGATGCAAGGTGCAAATGCTTAATAAAAATTATTACTATGATTATAATTATGGCAGAATCCATGTGGGGAGAAGTGAAACTAGAAGATTAAAATCACTTGATAATTGATTTTGAAGATGATTTAACTTAGTGAGATTTTCCTTTTGGATTTAATCTTGCTGGGACGGTACCATAAGAAATTTTGAGAGAGAGACTACATTCATATAACTTTTATTACAATGCGTTGTTTAATTGTTTACTATTCCTTATTGTCGTTTATCTCCTACTGGGCCTAACTTGTACATTAAACTTTATCAATTAAAGTTTACACAATGATTTTATAAATTAAGCTTTATCATAAAGGTTACACCCGGGGTGGGTATCCGATGGCTGCTCCACACACATCTGTCATGTCCCAAGCAGCAGGACAGCCAAGGTGAAGGCCCAATCAGGGGCTCCTGCTCCCTGTTCAAGGACTATTCCCGAAGCCCAATCCGATGATTTCCATTTACTTACCGTTGGCCAGAATCATATCACGTAACTGTTCTTACTTAGAATATATAAAGTTTTTGCTTTATTTGGGATTTTTACTTGCTTCAGCTGGGCATATTTTCATCTAGAACTCAATTAAGGTAATTTAGGAATGAAGAAGAGAATGAGCACCAGACAGACAACTGGCAGTGAATTCTGTGTCGAGGTTGGTGGGGAGCTGTCTGTCCTAGGTCTGAGCTGCCCTCACTGTAAGAGAGAGAGTGGGTCCTTTTTAGTAACTGCTATTGCTGTGACTTCATCTCAGTAGCAGCATCATCTGTTACTCACATGATGTCATGATGTGCTTTGAGATACTGAATTAATGGAATTTCTTGATCTGCTGGTGGTAGAAAAAAGGACAGTGATTTTTTTTTTTTAACATGCCTTTTATTTTTGTCTTCAGACACTTCATTGGTTCTTTCTGTTAGGTGATTGTATCTCTAAGTTGTTTGTGAAGAGTGTTTTGTTTACATCCTGAAATGTTTTGAGATTTAATAATTGGTTCAGTTTAATATTCTTCTTATATAAGACTCTTACATCAATATTCTTATTATAGAATTGTTCCTGGTAGTAGATACAAGGGTTGATTGAAACAAAACAGGTACATGAATAAGCTCCTTAAAGCACCTCTGGGTACCCTCAGAAGGGTTGGAGCCTCCCCAAGGCTGAGGGAGGTCGCGCTCCACCTGGGTACCAGACCCACCTGCAGTGCAGCGTACAGTCCTGGCCGCACATTGGAAGGAGGTATCGAGCAACTGGCATGACCAGGGGCACCTGGGAGGATGAGGGATTAGGTACACCATTGCATAGAGACCCCCAAAATGAGCCAGGGATGATCAGTGTGAAAAGAAGAATAAGTTACAGGAGTTCAAAGAGCCGCTTTCTTAGGAGAAGGGTAGACTTGCCTTTGAAACTCCACAAGCTGACCCAGACCCAGGGCCTAAGCATTGTAAGGAGGAGCTTCACACAAACCCTGAAAAGAACCTCCAACAAGTAGATGTTTCTAACAATAGAAGAAGACTCTGGCACAGGGAGCCCCAAGGTGTATGACAAAAAGCACTAATGTGGATCTGGGCTACTCCCGATCTGTGCTAGTCTCGATCTATGCCCAAGGAGCAGAGATGGTTTCCGTACACTGAAGTTTAAGGTAAGGCCAGGAAGGACATTGGGGGTTTTCTTCCTGGAATACCCTTCTGCCATTTCCCCGACTAACTCTTACTTTTCCTTCCAAAATCAGTTTTGGTATTTCTTCTCTCAGGAGATCTTCCCATCTTCCTCCTCCCCACCTACCCCCCACGGATTCCTTTCTACCCCCCACCCCATCTCTGCCCCCAATTCACTTGCTCCTCCCTTCTTCCCTGTGTGTCCCCATTTGAAGACTCTTAGGGCATTGGGCTGGGACTCCTCCACCCCGTCTATACTCTGTGCCCCATGAAGGGCAAAACCTCCCTCCTCTCTCCCTGTCCTCCATGTTTACGTGGGTTTTGACATGTAGCTGAGTTTCAGTATTTGCTGAATTAACAAGTAGATAAATAGAGATCAGCGACAGGCCGCATGAATTAACTTTGACATTAGAATTTAGGTTTTAGGCTCAGCGCCTGTGGTGCCTGTGGCTCAAGCGGCTAAGGCACCAGCATACACCACCACCACATACACCTAAGGTGGCAGGTTCGATTCCCCAGCCCGGGCCCGCCAAACAACAATGACGGCTACAACCAAAAAATGGCCAGGCGTTGTGGCGGGCACCTGTAGTCCCAGCTACTTGGGAGGTGGAGGCAGGAGAGGCTTGAGCCCAGGAGTTGGAGGTTGCTGTGAGTGTGATGCCATGGCACTCTACCCAGGGGATTAGCTTGAGGCTCTGTCTCAAAAAAAAAAAAAAAAGAATTTCTGTTTTAACTTTATTGACACCAATACCATTCTAACAGGTTGTCTGAGCCAACCAGTTGTGGCCTTTTACATAACAGGTCAATGAGAATAAAGAATAATCCGTAGTTCTCTGTGAAAGTGCCGTCTAGTTGAGATGTCCGACTTCCATGCTGGTAACCAGGCTGAAAACGTCTTCAGGCTGTTTTGTGGGGCACTTTACGCATCCTAGTTGATGGGGAAAAGGTCCATTCTGTGTCGATAATCCTGGTTTGGACCATAGGACAGCCAGGATGCACAGAGTGGATGTGTGTGCACTGGGCCTCCAGGGCCCCTTTTGTTTATCAAAATAGAAAAACCAAGGAAGAACAAGGCTAGCTATAAAAATAACTTGGTACACATGTAGGTGAAATAACCTTACCTCCCGGTAGCTGAGAAAAAAATAGTCCCGATGCCGACTGCTGTTCCAGGATATTTTTAGTAAGAGGCCTCTTTCTTCTTTGATGGCCAAGGGAGGAAAAATCGTAGTAGGGAAAAATAGGAGGCGAGGAGAAGGCTGCCCAGGTTGTTTGGCGTCTCATTTTATTTCCATCTTGTGCATGAGAGAAGAGCAGACCTTAGCAGAGACTGAGCGTGAGCATGGCCGAAAGGGGAAATGCGATATGCCCGCTGGTTTGTGGACAATGTCTGATTTGTTTCTGATACATACTTCTGGGAGTTATTTTCGGAATGTGGCTGCGTAAATTGTATGAAACGCCTCCTAAGAAACTCCCGCTTCATATTTCCCGTTTTAATTTTATTCAGGAAAAAAGAAGTATGTATTTTTTTTAGTTTCTTAGTAGTTTGTTAGCTTTTAAATAAGTACAGTTTATTCACCACAGCATTTGAATGATAAGCATTTTACTATTAATGCTACCAGAACGGTTTGTTCTATTTTTATGAGAATCTTCTAAGGGAAATTGATGAACCTGGTAACCTAATTTTAGACCTCCTGAAATTTGGCAGATGGATGGTATTTATAGTGTTCTGAATCAGTTCCTATTAGACCTTTAAAAATAGTTACATCATTAGAGAATACATTCAAAAAAAAAAAAAAAGAAAGAAAGAAAGAAAAGATTTCTAACCTCAAATCTAATGCCCAGAAAATTTTTAGCCTCGTAAACCGAGTGCAATTGTTTTGGTAACAATTTCTAAAAAGCCTTTTTGTACTCTGCGTATTCTCTTTTCTGTGTGATGTTGTTGTTGTCATGGAAACAGAGCTTGGAGTTGCTTTGTTATATGGTGCAAGGGACTCCCTGATATAGAGAGTTCCTGTGGGTCATTACCATTAACATATGGCCTATATTCAGTGCTGTGATGTGGATTGCACTGGAACTCTACATTTTTGGAGGTTACACTAAAAACATACAACTTTGAGGCCCGTAAACACAACACAGATGTCTGGGGCATTAGTGACAGAAACCTTGAAAAGCAGAAGCAGTGGGCACGAGCTGTTTCTATCGCAGGTACCGGTTATATCCTGGGTCAGACAGGCAAGCCATTGCTGCGTGCTCCGCGAGGGCTGGCCTGTGGAGAAAGGAGGGTTTGGAAAGATCGTGGAGAGGGTACTGGAAAGGAGTAGGCCAAAAGTCAAAGGGGATTTTGGAAATTTCAAAAAATAGTTTAGAGAAGAAATTAGCTCTTGAGATGAAAAATGGCTGTGCAGATTGTGTCTGAAGGCCCAGAGGCCTCCAGTGAGAATGTTTGATTAGCAAGTTCACAAGTCGTAAGATAGCTCAGTCAGTTATCAATACAAGTCATTTTATAATGCTTGTATTTTGTCTTTATAATGTCTTCCTTCCTTTCTTCTATTTTCTTTTTTTTTCTGACAGAGTCTCATTCTGTTGCCCAGGCTGCAGTGCTGTGGCATCAACCTAGCTCACAGTAACCTCAGGCTCCTAGGTTCAAGTGATCCTACTGCCTCAGCCTCCCAAGCAACTGGGACTACAGGTGCCCACCGCAATGCCTGGTTTCTACTTTTTATAGAGATAGGATCTCTTTCTTGCACAGGCTGATCTTGAGCACTTGAGCTCAAGGGATCCTCCCTCCTTGGCCTCCCAGAGTTCTAGGATTACAGGGTGAGCCACTGCACCTGGCCAATGCATGTGATTTTTGTTGATTGGGGTCTAAGGTTAAAGCAGGTGGAAGGTGTGGTAGGCTCTGGGTGCCCTGGGATTATCTCTTGCCTTCTCACTTACCAACAAATACCATAACCTCCCTAGACCCAAGTTTTATCACCTTTCAGGTGATTTTCCACCATTTGTACTGAGGGTGGAATGGGAGGATGATGGTGAAGGACCTTCATAGTACCTGGTGCTTGGTGAGTGCTAATTTCTCCAGCCCTACTCCCTCCTGCGTTTCCATGGAAGGGCATCTCAACTGCAACTTGAGTATCACCCAGGAGCTTGTTAGAAATGCACCTCAGATCCACTGAGGCAGCATATTAGGGGGTGGGGCCAGGAATCTGTGTTTGCCAAGCTCTTCAGGTGATGTACTATGTTTGAGAACCATCAGCCAAGACACGTTTCTTGGAAGGGGTTTACCTTGGACATGGCTGAGTAAAGTTCTTGATCATTTCCAGAGCTCATACACTCCACTGTTAAAAGAAGGTATGGGATGAGGTGGCTTTTAGAATTCCTGAGCCGTTGTAAGAACAAGATAACTTTGAGTGTACAAGTCTGTATCTATCTCGCTATCAAAAGGCAGGTTGAATTCAACCAAAGTTAATGGGCTCAGCCCCCCCCCGTAGCACAGTGGCTATGACGCCTGCCACTTGCACCAAGGCTGGAGGGTTTGAACCTGGCCAGCTAAACAACAATGTCAACTGCAACAAAAAAAAATAGCTGGGTGTTGTAGTGGGCACCTGTTGTCTTGGCTACTTGGGAGGTTGAGACAAGAGAATCGCTTAAGCCCAAGAGTAGGAGGTTGCTGTGAGCTGTGATGCCACAGCACTCTACTGAGGGTGACATAGTGAGACTCTGTCTCAAAAAAAAAAAAAAGTTAATGCACTTAGCAACCATTTCCCCCCCTCCCTCAATTTCAAGTATCCACATTTACTATTTATAATTGACTTATACTCCTGGGGCTGAAGAAACAATTGGCCACATTCTTTGCTAATGTGACAACCTCCTCCTTATTCCCACATGACTTGATTTCTGGGCTTTTAAAACCCCAAAGATTTGTCCCCAAACTTATTAGGAAAAGTAGATGACTCTGGTACCATTTCCAGTGGCTATTTTAGAATCAGTGAAATTCTCCAGGATCTGTCATTTCTGATTTTGTCGCCTTTTTAAAAGCCAACAATAGAATCTTAAAAAAAAGAAAAAAAAAACCCTGCAGTGATTTAAAAGTCTCAAAGCAGGGCATCCCTGGTATTCATCAGGAGGCAAGGGACCTTTATTCATGAGGCACTTCAGATGTGGTGTGGCATGTGACATCATCAGGACAGTCTGGGTATCTGCCCACTTGATACAAATTAAATTGTAGCTTCATCTAATTTTGATGTGGAAATGCCCTCTTAAAAAGAAACGTACTGAAAATGTTTGACATTTACAGGATTTCTGCAGCAGTCTGCAGTTTCTTTTGCGAGTATATTCACAGACATTGAAAAAGAGTGTTTGGCAATTAATTAACAGGTAGTTTAAGAGCCTAGCATGGTTCTAATGGTGTATTATAATGATGGGCAGCTACAGTATAATGACTATCAAAGTGTGCATTCTCCTTTTATGGTTTTTAAACACGATTTTAACATCCAGGTGTAAATCCATGTTTGAGGATAATGTAGTGCATGACCACGGATTTCTTTTTTCTTTCTGCGATTGCTTTTCACACTTAAGTTTCTAATGAGGATCCTGGAAGATGGTATGAATGACACATTGAGGTTCAGCTGTTTTCTAAGGAAGACTTAAATGTAAACCCCCGCCCCCCCTTTGGCTAATTGGGACAACTAAAGTAAACATTCAATTATGTATTCTTTAGGGTTCTAAGTTACGAGAATGGACCCTGAGAAGACGACCAGTCTAGGACAGATTCAGATATCTGGCAGAGAATAAACTCCTCTCGGCTTTGTGGATTTCCACCATGTGTGTAAGAAGAGAAAACAGGGTCAGGAATTGCTTTATTGCTTCACTCTTTGAAAGGCAAGAGTGCCAGCTTAGGAAACAGGGACACTCGGTTTCTAGTTTTAGATTTCGTCTTCAAGATACTGAATGTTCTTTGAAATAACAAAATACTCGAGTGAAGGAAAGAATTGAGGAACTAACTTAAATTTAGCTTTGAAAAAAAAAAAATCCTTCTGTCAATCTGTGGTCCCCTTAGCTGCAATTTAATCCCCCGTCCCTTCTTAGCCAGATGGCGGCTTCTGTTCTGCATGTGACAGAGGCAGGGGTCTTCTTCTCTGTCTGGCCCAGAGATACCTCCAGCTGGGAGCTCCTGAGAGACGGGTCCTGCAGGTGGAGATAGACTGGGAGCCAGGAGAGAGGACCAGAGGCAACATGCCATGGGGAGGGTGGGTGGACAGTCCCCACTGTGGGGATGGCAGGGTAGGAACACCTATGCTTTATTTATTTTTTTTTTAACTTCCTACAATGTCTGTGTTTATTTCCTTTTAGAATTTAGTAATAGCTTTAGGACTTTGCCTCAGTTATCTTAGGGAGAAAGGAGTCCCTGTCTGTTGGCAGAGCCAAAAGGAGAGACTTGGCATTGGGGCGGGGGAGGTGTAGTAATTGAAGCAGGAAATACCGGACCAAGGTGAGACTTGGGGATAGAGGTGGAAGGTCATGGTTGTGACCTCCTCTGGGAATCTCAGTCCAGTGCTAGATATTGTTTTGTTCTATTCCCATGCTCAATTCCAGGGAATCTTTTTGTTGAGAGAGGGGGAATAGCTCTGCCCAAGGCCAGCTAGAAGCATGCTTGGGAGTGGGGAGGCGAGATAAACAATTTAGGTGCGTACCACTGAGAACTGTGGCACCTATCGTGAACTTTGGGGAAATGGTGTGAGACTGTCTAGCTGGGTCTATCATTGGTGGATATGTGGTATGTGTGGGTGGCCCATTAAAAAAAAAGCCAGGCCCAAAGCAAGAGGGCATAGTTCATAGAGAGATTCCCACTGTTAACCTGATGGGGCCTTGGAGTCTGCTCCTTCCCAGGCTTCTTCATAAATTCTCTTATCGCTCCTGGAATAATCACATGGTACCCTCTGGCTCCCAACAGTGTCCAGAGACGGTGGAAAGGGTTGAGGTTTGTGTGCAGGAGAGAAGACCACACTCCCTGCAGTGCGTGTGGCTTGAGTCTCTGAAAGAGGTAGGCTTGGATTAGGCTCCAGTCACACCACCCTTCTGGTTTCTAAAAAAATAGAAGCAGGGCTGGGCGCGGTGGCTCACACCTGTAATCCTAGCACTCTGGGAGGCCTAGCTATGTGGATTGCCTGAGCTCAGGGGTTCCAGACCAGCCTGAACAAGAGTGAGACCCCGTCTCTAAAAATTGGCAGGCACCTATCGTCCCAGCTACTTGGGAGGCTGAGGCAAAGACTTGCTTGAGCCCAAGAGTTTGAGATTGTTGTGAGCTGTGATGCCGTGGTACTCTACCAAAGGTGACAAAGTGAGGCTCTGTCTCAAAAAAATAAAAAAAACAGAAGTAGGATTAGACACTCAGAGTAGGTTTTCAGAGTGTGAGACAGCAACCCCCAAGCTTAGCTGCACATCTGATTCCCCTGCGACACTTTCCAGAATGCATTTTCCTCATCCTGAGTGTAAAACCAGCAGGTCTCAGTTGGGGACAACCAGGAGTTAGAAAGCACAGACTTTAGAGTCAAGTGGTCCTAGGGTGGACTCTCAATACCAACACTTTTCCTATTGTATAACCGTGGTCAGGTCACTCGGCCTGTCCACACCACAGTTTCTTTATGTATAGGCAGAGAATAAATAATCCTACCTATTTATAGAGGTTGGGATGAATTAGATGAAACAATGCCTGTAAAATGCCCTAGTAATCACTGAATAAATATTAACTTATGCTTAACCAAAATGTGTATGTCAGGTGCCTGCTTAGCACTGTGGGCATGTGTAAGAGGATTAGAAGAACTGTGCTCTCTTCCCTCACAGAGATGGCTGAGGAAAGTAAGGGCACGTGAGTATTAGTTCACTGAGCGAATACTAGTAGAAGGGGCGGGGGACATTGTATGAACCTCAGCTTGTAGGATGATCCCGGAAGGATGCAGTCTGGGGGACTCAGGGCGGTGCCGGTGGAAGTGAAGAAGGCAGCAGCCAGAGCAAGTGTCTTGTAACGAACAGAATTGCCTTCTGATGATGTCAACATATCTAATACAGGACTCTGACTAATTGCTATTTATAGTTGCTTATATTCAAAAGCTTGTTTATGCCGCATGTAAGGCTGAAAACTGTCAGCTGGGTATAGTGGAAAGAGCTTAGAGCTCATAGTCTTAACTCTGGAATCCATGGGCCATCTCTGCTCCTAAGTAGCTAGGTGACATTAGTCACCCCACTCCAAGGCCTCAGCTTCCTCACAGTAAACAAGGTGTGTTGTGGGCGGGCATCGGGGGAGCAGAAAACTGCCAGGGTCTCCCGGCTCCAACATTCAACGGAAACATTTACTGTTTATCTTTTCAAAAACATTTATTGTGCAGCTGAGATTTTCAGTTCAGAGGAGGACTATGTGTTTTGCTATTTCTTGCTTGCAATTCAGATTCCTGTCAAGTTCACAAAGAGCATGTTTGTTGACTTGGAATTATGCTTTCCTTTGATTTGAGTCACAAGAAGCTGTTACTGATGTTTTGGGAGACTGATGTGAGTATGTCTCAGCATATCACTGCTCTGATCATAAGCAGGGGCAGCCCCTGACTTATAAACAGTTAACTTCTGGTGGCCCATACTTAACAGTTGGTATTATCTTGAGTGTCAGGGTCAGGTTCTTCTCATCTTCTACTGCAGAATTAGTCTGTAATTTTCAGTCAGAACACCAGGGAGATAGCTGTTCTTCTCATTTTACTGATCTTGATCGCTTGTCTACTGTGGGCCAAGCTGTCCTCTGTGCCCGGGGATCTAAGGGTGACAAGCCTTTCTGCCTGCAGAGCTTAGATTCTAGTGCCCTTGGCCTGGAAGGATACCTACCCTGCAGAGCCCCAAGTGAAGAGTAGCCTGGGACAAGTGTCTGGATCCATTTTCCTTCATTCAAGATCACTTTCCCTCTCACCCTCCACAAGCTCCCTGCAAGGAGACCAAGTCATAAAAAATGACAATGTCCCTTTATGTGGAAGCAATAGAAAATGCGACTGTTAGGATATATGTAGCATTTGTACAGAATAGCCATAAATTTACCATCCTGGTGGCATGTTCTCTTGTAACCTGTCTTACGTTCAGTCAGGAGTCTGTTTTTCCCGCCCTGTGGATCTGGTGGCTTTGCAACTTCCTTTGACCACCCAAGTGACACTGTGGGAGTTCTGAGCTGAGGCATGAAGAGGCCTCACAGCTCCCACTCCTGCTTGTTGTCCAGGAACTTCAGCTGCCTCAGAAAGAAGCCCTGGCTAACCTCCTGGAGGATGAGAGGCCGCGGGGAGCAGAAGTGAGCCTGGACCAAACCAGCCTCACTAAACGAGGCCAACAGAGACCACCTCATCCCAGTCTGGCTGCCAGATGCCTGTGGCTACATGAGTTTTTACCAGCTTAAAATCTTAAGACGCTCATCATTAGCATCAATGCAAATGGGCTTTTTTTTATTATTAATAATTGAAAGTTGTAAATATTTTACTAATGAACTTATTAATATAGCTATTATATATTGCTTCTCCGTTATGAATGAAGTAGGCATTGGAAGGTTTGCATTGGAAAATGCCTTTCACATTTAAATCATCCAGTTAGTGACAAGTTTTTGGACTAGAACCACCTGAAATTTTGTGACTTAGCCCTATGCATATTTGGGAGACAGAGAGATGAGCACTGGCGAGTGTGACGTGGTGGTATCATTGAATGGAAGATTATTCTTGGGGCACATGGACCTGCTTTCCATGGGTGCAGGTAGTTCAAGTGTGCTTGGAAAGGCATGGGTCTACCATGACCCTGACCAGAATTTGCACAAATATGGTTGTGTATTGGGGACTGAGACTTGTTTTATTTTACGGAGAAGTATTGATCAAAGTCGTGACTCCGTAATATCAGAAGCATGGGACTGTGCGGGTGAGGGGATAACTTCCCCTAGCCTGGGAAGGTTTGCTGAAAGATCAATTCACAGTAAGACAGATTATTAAAGAGAAAGAGATTTATTTACTGTGTGCAAGGGGAGAATCACAGAGTCATTACCCAGTATCCCAGTGAGCCTCAGAAATTTATGTACTCTCACTTTAAAGGAGAGGAGATATGAGGAATATAGGTAGTTCTGTCTGTGGAAAATGATTACTAGGAAGGATGAATCTCCCACGTACCTATATACCTACGTGGGAGAATGAACAGAGGAGGAGAAACAGATTGAGTTGTGAATGATTCTCTTTGGCAATTAACCTGACATACAGGTATTGTGTTTAAAATGATTTGGGCCAGGTCTGGTTGCAATCTTGAGCTTCTTCCCTGCAATAAATTGAGATAACTTGAAGGGGAAGAGAAGTCAGTTCTGTTGATCTCTACGGGCCTTTAATCAAAATACTCTTTATATCAAGAGGTCATATTTTGGAGTGAAATTTCCTGAGGTCTTTCAGGACCAAAGTAGAAAATAGATACCCATCTCCATGAATTACAAACATAGTAGGGCCACTCCACATTCTTTTCCCTTTTTTCAAAAGATTTTTTTTTTAAATTCAGAAAAATGTCTGGGAATATTCCATGCATATTATTATTTTATGAACACTATTTTATTTAATGCCCTTGCTAATAGTACTTCCTGGAAGTAAACAATAGACGTCAGCATGGTTCCAGGCTGCTTTTATAATGATGATAAACTATAGCTCGAGGAAGTAGTTTAAAAGTGACTACCGCTATGACTGAAAATTTTGGAAATTTCATACGTTAACTATATTGCTATAGAGAGATCTGTTTTGATCAGTGGTTAAAAGCAGCTGTACACACCAATGAAGAAATACTGAGGAAATTTATTAGTAATTAAATTTAGAATCAAGATTATTTTGCGGGGAATGGAGTCTCACTCTTTCTCAGTCTGGTCTCAAACTCCGGAACTCAAGCAGTCCACCCACCTCGGGGCCTCCCAGAGTGCTAGGATCACAGGTGTGAGCCACCGCGCCTAGTCGTCGTAAAGCACGTTTTTCTTTTTTATTTGCAGAGGTGTTTATTTTACTCTTACTTGCTTATGAAAATGAATATTGAAAAACCCTAAGTGTTGGCTCGGCACCTATAGTTCAACCGGCTAAGGCGCCAGCCACGTACACCTAAGGTGGCGGGTTCGAATCCCCAGCCCGGACCCGCCAAACAACAATGATGGCTGCAACCAAAAAAAAAAAAAAAAATAGCCAGGCGTTGTGGCGGGTGCCTGTGGTCCCAGCTACTTGGGAGGCGGAGGCAAGAGACTCGCTTGAGCCCAGGAGTTGGAGGTTGCTGTGAGCTGTAATGCCACGGCACTCTCCCCAGGGGGACAGCTTGAGGCTCTGTCTCAAAAAAAAAAAAAAGACAGAAAAACCCTAAGTGTTCAACAATAAGGAAATTGCTAAGTAGGGGAGGGAGGAGGCGTGACAGAAGGAGGGTAAAAGGCGGGATCACACCTATGGAGCATATGACAAGGGTACAAGTCAAATCTGTGACATGTAGAACACAGAGTTTTGGCACAATAATCAAGCAAATGAGGTAAAGCAGGTTTTAAAGTAGATACATAGAGGAAATATGTGTATTAACAATTTCAGAGAAATACTTCACAGGAGATGGTTTTCTGTGGGGCCTGGGTAGCTTTGAAGGAGATGTGGTTTGCTTTATGGTCGATGCATGTATCAAATTTGCTGCGGACACCTAACAGTCCTTCTCAGAAGTTGGTGGCTTTAGAACAACAAGTTATCACTTAGACAATCTGCAGGTCCCGTGAGGGCTGCCTGACTTCACCTGGGCTCAAGTGAGCGAGCACCTGAGCTCCTCAGTGTAAGGCTGTGGGTGTCTCTGCTGCAGGTACCTCTCATCGCCTTCTGACCACGAGTCCTGGACGTGGTCCAGCCCCTTGCGCCCCCTGGGGGGCACAAGCCAAGAGGACAGTCAGAGACACTGTCTGCTTTACTCCAGGATTGGGATGGCATAGTGTCATTTCTGTTTCGTTATATTGACCAGAGCAAGTCACAGTTCAAAGCCTGAAGTAAGAGGCAGCAGCTGCCCTACCTTTAGGGAAGGAATTCCAAAGTCACGTGAGAGACTATTGCCAGGGGTGAAGAATGGGGGCCAGGTAACGAAATCTACCTCTGTATCTCTGGACCTCCACCTAGGCTTGTTGAAGACGAGTGAAGAGGTAGATTAGATTAGACAACGTGCAGAGGCAGTTTGGGGATACTACGGTCTATGTATAACTTAAAGACACCTTCCCTCTATGCCAGGGGTTGCCAACCACAGCCTGGCGGGTGACATCTGCCCAAGGCCTGCTTTTGTAAATAATATTTCATTGCAACACAGCTGTGCCCATTCCTTTAGGCATCTCTTGCCTGCGGCTGCTTTGGTGGCTCTGCAAGTCAGTGGAATACGTGAGACCCAGACTGAATGGCCGGCAAAGCTGAAAATAGTTGCTATCAGGATCTTTGCAGATAAAGTTTACTGACCCCTGTTTTATGTGATGTGACTGAATAGTTTATGACAAGCACACTCAGCTGTAATCTCCGCCTCTCTACCCACCCAGGTGCCCAGGTCCTTTTAGGGTTTTCGTAGTGTAGTTCCAGGGCTTGGGTGTTTTTATAAAATAGGAAAAATAAAGAGGTAAGTAATCCTAGCACTTGGCTTTTGGCAGCAGCCTATGCAATTTACATCCACCAACGATAACCCTTAAAGTTTACAAGTCGACAAATTGCAGATTACGGAACATACAAACCAGGGAGGCAGGGCTGCTTTTGCCTTTATTATTAATGTATTGTGGCTCTGGGGTCATTCTGATGTTAGACAATAGGGTGATTATTTCTGGTTCTGCTGAAAGACAGTGGGATTGTGTTTTGTGCAGAATGAAGCTCTGGTCTGCTCCGCCCGCTTCCCACAGAAACGCTCAGACCTTTGTCTGCGCAAACCTCCTCCCGTCAGCTGTGGGACTGTGATGAGAGGTAACTGCCCAGATCTCGTGGGTCAGCGTGTATTCATACTGCTTTTTATTTTCCTTTCTACTCCTTTTAATTAATAAAATTACTTTCTTGTAAAATGTTACAAAGAAGTTTTGGCAGGAAAAAAAAAAAGAACTACCCATGTGTTGTACTTACCACCCCATTAGCCTACGTTCATAACGGTTTTATCCACAGGGTGGGACTTGATGTGGTTTAGAAACAAGCATTATGATGACCGTATGGAAATATGAAAGCTGTTTAATACAGTATTCCATAAAACACAAAATTGCTGTAAGTATACTATTTTAACCATGGAATAAATGCGTATGTAAGTAGAGGTGGTGTGTAGAATGATGACCCCAAAAGGTAACCACATCCTACTATCAGAACCTACCTGGCAAAAAGTATAATGCAGTTTGATTAAGTTAAGATCCTGAGAGAGAAAGAGACATATCTGGGTTACCTGGGCGGGTCTGATGTAACCTTGGCGTTGGTGAAGGCAGGCCTGCCTCTTTCCTGTATCCTTGAGAGACTCATTTGGACCCTTGACTTCCAGAACTGTGGGCCAATAAATTTCTGTTGCTTAAGTCACTATGTTTCTTTGTAACAGGCAACAATGAAAAACCAACAACCACATGACACGACCCTGGAAGGGAATATATTTTAAAGCCATACTTGAAAGTTATAAAAACAATTTATTTAGTTGGTTAGTGTATTTTAGTTGTGCGGTTGTGAGTTTATTTTGTTGGTTGGTTAAAACCATAAGACAGATGAGACAGCAGGTGACTTTTCAATGTTAGAAGAGGGAAACATGGTAAACTTTGAAGTTAAAAGCAAGCCAATAATGAATAAGCCCAGGAAAAATGTTTTCTACTTTGGATTTTGATGTGTCATTGTGGCAAATGGTTCCCGTCTTAAATGGGGAAGCAAATTTCTTTTTTCTTTTCTTTCTTTTTTTTAAGCCGCTCTTATTTTCAGCAGAGTTTCTTTGAGCTTAAATATCATCTTTGATTCTTACTGGTGTCCTTATAATTAAGGCCTTTGCAAAAGCTCAAGGGCAAGTATTAAGCTCAAAACAAACTTTGTTTTGTTTACAAACTTTCATCAAATTCTATAAGGGGACAGCAGCGTTCTGTTCCAGAGACTGTACTACACAAGCATAGCAATTTTCTCTCCATTCCTATTTTGTCCAACTGTTTCCATGTTATAAGAAACTGTTATGAGTAAGGGTAACTGCTCACTTCCACTAGCAGCTGACCTGGTTGGCTTTTGAGTTCAGAGTCATTTCTTAGTCTTAACCTCAGTGCGCCAGAGCCCGTGACCTCACAGGGCCTTGTTCTCACTGGGAAAAGGAGCTTGCATCTGTGCCATGCCTCGGAGATAGATCGTGAGCCAGCAGACTCCCTGCCTATCACCTGGGGATGGGACTGAGGTTCCTTGGAAGCTCTTCTTGGAGGTTCCCCAGGAGGGATTGGCTCACGGTTAAAATTCCAGAATCTCATAGTCAATCTCCCCATTTTTTTTTCTTGCCATAGGTAAAATGAGATTGTTGAAAATTTTCATTTCTTTTTATTTGTCCCAAGGCTAGTTTTACATATCTTGAGCAACGCGATGAAGATCATTATGAAAATGTCCTTATGGAAGGATTCTAGGGCTGTCACTCATCTTCATGAGTCCTCGTGTCACGTCCCTGAGTACTGTGTGGTTCAGGGCTTAGCTGGCTAAATCAGAGTCAGAATTCTCTTCTTAAGCCTCCAAATAAGCTGCTGATTACACTGCCTGATGGGCAAGCTAATCAAATGCTCTTGATGTTGGGGCTGACTCACTCCAGATCTGTTGCCTGGCTCCTTTGTTCTTGTCATCCCAGATCTGCAACTTGCAACAAGGAGAACCGAGTCGGGCCGGAGGCAGAACTCCTCTTGGTACCGTGACCCGACTTCTGAGTCATGGGCTCTTTGCCTCAGATTGCCAATATAATGTGCCCTTAACGGTTCATGGCAAATAAATATTAATTTGGCGCTTGTTCCAGATCCAGTTCTATTTGATTGGCTGATGTATAAATATATCCTGGGTAGAATCCTTATTATCTTTTAAGTTTATCAAGGATTTCCAACTATCAGGGTGAATTAAAAAGCTGAGTACCTTTATTCCAACTGAGACCATCCTTTGATCTGAGCAACAGAAGGATAAACATGGGGATATGTATTTTAATTAAACCAAAAGACCCTAAGACACAAAGTCTTCACTGATGCATACAGATGCGGTGGCAGAATGAACTTTGCCCGTCTGTGTGCTCTCAACTTTTTGAGGTTTCCCCTCCAAACGGGGAAACTGAAAAAGACCTGGGCAGAAAGCAAATATCATTAAATAGCACCTATTTCTTTTTTCAGCTATAGAGATGGCGGGTTATAAAAAGAACCACAGGAGCTTTGCAATTTGTCGCCTCTTTTGCAAAGCTCAGTTTGACTCTTAGTTTCCACGAGGGAGAAAAATGCATGTTTTCCCGGCATCCTCTGTTCTCTGTTCCAAAAAAGCGAGGGAGGGCGTTGGTTCCCAAACCATCTGTATTTTTGTTGTTGTTGCCGTTAGAGGGATCAACTGCATGTTTTTCAAGCACGGGGGAAAGGGCTTCCTGACCTACTTACAGGCATTTTCTCAGCGTAGGCCCAGCAAGAGAACCCAGGGGTTTCTTTTCCAGGTTCCTGCTGCCATTCCTATGCCACCACCCTGCCTGAAGTGCTTGTATTCCGTCCCTGCCTTTCAGAGGTAACAGTATCGGGGCAAACGGTGGAGATCTGGAAAAATCACCATTGTGTTCCTGTCTCATCCTGGGTGTGGAATAAACAGCAACCCTGCCCTCTCTCCCTGCCCTGGGCCTTGTGACAATTGCTTCATTGATTACCTAGATTTTTGTCGATAATTGGAATCTTTCCCCATTCTGTGCCCCAGTGGGACTTTGTTGGCTCCTGTTCCCTTAGGAAACACCGGAGCAGAGGGGCTCCAAGAAAGGCTGTGATTAAATTGGCCAGGGATCCCCCCGCCCCCCATGCAGGAACTGCAGCAAGGCCCTGCGTGTTCATTCCTGCACTGGGAGATGGGCTGGAAGGCAGCAGACCCAGCTTTAACATTAGCTTCCCCAGCTATAAAGCCATTTCTTCTAAGTACTCTTTAGAGGCGTGATTCTCAGCCCTGCATGAACCTTAAAATCTCCCAGGAGCTTTTTAATGAGGGGTGGTGGCTGGGCAGGCTCTAGATCAATGCAGTCCACATCTCTGAGGGCAGGAGCCAAGGCATACGTGTTTTTTCAGAACTCCCCTGCTGATGTGCAGCTGGGGCTGGGAAGCCCCGCCTTAAACTCAGTTATCTGCACTTGCTGGCACTGGGAGATAGGATCAGTCCCATTTCTATGGTGTACCCTGTGTCAGGTGAAGGGACCTGACCTATGTGTTCACAGATCACCTTTCAGCAGCCACCTGTCATTGCCACCCCTCTCTAGGGAGTAAGCATCTGTCCATCAGCAGGAACAGCAGCAGACAGGTCCCACACTTCTCTCCCCAACCTCCAATCCTTTTCATACCCACATTATTAGCAGCAGGTCTCTCTCTGCTTTTAGCCTATCACATGGAACTGATCGATATCTGCAAGTCCCCGCCGTGTAGTGACCTGACTCAGAGAGAGGCAGGCTTTCGTCTCCAACTAGTCTTCATACTGTTTTCCCTCCCCAGACCTCAGCGTCTGGAGCCCTCGTTTCCAGTGGTGGAGTTTGATTTCCCCAGGGAGCAGCTGTATTCCAAGGAGCTAAGCAACTGTGCCTCTCTGTCCTGCGGGCGTAGTCAGACACCTCGGCCCTCTGCGGATTCACTCTCCCATTATTTAGTTCCTTCACTGCTGGAGCTCCCCGTTCTGCTGCTAAGCAGATGGGGGCGAAATTCCAAGAGGGAAAACTGCAGATGGCTTTGCCTCTGGGGATGGGTTTTCTTCCCCCAGGTGACTCACTTATGGCAAAAACCTTGAGTCCCTTGGGTCTTGCTCAACAACCTTTACTCAGAAGGAATTAACGGGCCAAGTGAAGCTTTTTAAAAAAAAATTACATGATAAGTCACTATCTTTTCTGGTGTTTGTTTCAGACTCAGGATTTTTTTTTTTCTGAATTCCATTGATTTGCATTTTTATAAGCTTTTTTTTTTGGAGACAGAGTCTCACTTTGTCATCCTCAGTACAGTGTTGTAGTGTCATAGCTCACAGCAACCTCAAACTCTTAGGCTCAAGTGATTCTCTTACCTCAGCCTCCCAAGCTGCTGGGACTGCAGGTGCCCATCACAAACCTGGCTATTTTTAGAGATGGGGTCTCGCTCTTGCTCAGGCTGGTTTTGAACTCCTGAGCTCAGCAATACACTCTCCTCAGCCTCCCAGAGTGCTAGGATTACGGACACTGCACCCAGCTCGGCTTTTATTTTTTGGAAAGAGACTCTCACTCTGTTATCCCAGGCTTCAGTGCCGTGGTGTCAGTCTAGCTTACAGCAACCTCAAACTCCTGGACTCACATGATCCTCCTGCCTCAGCCTCCTGATTAGCTGGGGTGCCAGGTGACTATTATGATGCTGGCTAAGTTTTTTATTTTTTAATAGAGATGGGGTTTCACTCTTGCTCAGTCTGGTCTCAAACTCCTGAGGTCAAGGGATCCTCCTGCCTGGGCCTCCCAGAGTGTTAGGATTACAGGCATGAGCCACTGCACCTAGCCCCATAACCTTTTATTTATCTTTTTAATTTAATTGCACCCTATCATTCCCTCCACCGTTTGCAAGAGTTAAAACCTCACACTAAGAACTAGCTTCGACTCCTGTTTTCACCCACATCTTTCAGTGACGTGGCTCTGCTGTCAGTTGCTGTGGCCGTGAACAGGCTGCCTGACAGGCTGTCCTGGAAGTTGGTGGTGTGCCCTGACTCCTTTCAGGGTGTTGTGAGGCCAGGTTTATTCCCAGCAGCTGAACTGCTGCCATGGTGGGATTGGTTTGCACACACAGCACCCATGGAGTGGAACGCTACTTTCTTAGCACAAAACAGACACGCTTGCTTTCCTTCTTTCCAAGAAGGGAAATCTAAGGCTGGAAAACACTTCAACACACTCGTAACCTTAGCACTTGGCCACACTTGAGTCCTTTGGGAGTGAATTGTAAGGAATAACAGGGTTGAAAGGGCAGATTTGTGACGTGTGCATCTCCTAGATAACACCCTTTTGATTCCTACACTCCCTTTATCACTTTGCCCCAAAGTTACAGAAAAGTCATAGTTTCATTTTCAAAAAATTTCATGAAACTATCTATTTCTTTCTTTCTTTCTTTTTTTTGTCCTGTCCCTGTCTTTCTCTAACCTGTACAAGTGATGGCATTTGGTTTGCCTAAAAGAGGAATCATTTCCTCTGCTTCCAGGATCATTTTTACTTTGGATGAGACTGGCCTTTGCGTATCCTCCACAGGGCCGCAGAACCTCACCCAAATCCCTTGTTCTTCTGTATTGCTCTTTGGGGCTCAGTACTTGCCTGTCCAGATCCCCTGGCTTGCTTCAGGCTAATTAGCAAGACCATTTGTCTTAAAACAAATCACATCCAAGGCTGGGAATCTGCGGGTTAACCACTTGGTTTAGGATTAATTCTTAATTTGTCTGGGCAAATGAGGAATGTGATCCTGGTCAGCCTTCTGCCTCCACCTCTTGGTTACAGACCAGTCTTGCCCATTAGTTTTTCTTGTCTAAGTCCTTAATTTGATATCAAATGGGCTAGCAGTCAGAGGAGACCAGGAAAGATGGGAGGAGATTCTTCTGGCAGACCCTTTCCCTTTTCCTGCAAAGCTGTCGTCACCTGGGGGAGCTGCTTCAGGTTGCTCAGATTTCTTTTTGCCACCGCAGAGGAATTTGTCCCCCTACAGAGGCTGCTGAAAAGGGCCCTGCAGACAAGCCAGCTTCTCAGGCATTTAAACAAGTTGTCCAAAGGTTTTTGGACTCGGTGGAGCAGAAGGCCGTGCAGTAGCTCTTTAATAGAACAAGTATTTATTGAGCGCTGCCTTTTGGGGAGTGAGAAATAGAGATTTCAACTTTGTGCCCATGTTTTTCTGTCATTTCAAGGCCATGTGAATCATCATGACCTTCTCTGGGCCACCTTCATCCCCAATTTGAAAATCATCAAATTTGATCATCATTTTGATTACTTTGACCTTGACTACCTTCTTTCCTAGTGGAGCTGACCATGGCTTTGCTGTGCCAGAGCCAAAATTTCATATTTGCATATTGCCCTTGGAAAGGAACTGGGTCACTTATTGTTGTTGTTCTTCCTAGCAGGCAAAATCAGGGTCCCTGGTTCACGAGGGAGATTCCATTGTTTGCTGTGGATTCTATTGCTTCAGCATATCTGACGAAGATCACGTCTTATCTCTCCAGGCCTGACTTTTTCTTGGGTTTTGTATTCTGAGTATTAAAAGTCACAGGTCAATCTTTCTGCAGTCGGAGACTGAATGTTTTTGAATAACAAACTAAAAGCCTGAGGGAAATGGTCAAATAAACTTAAAGACTTATAATTTGACCCATTTCTGTATTAATCCTTACTGCTTAGGCTGTCTAACATCCTGTGCTAATTTCCTTGGCCTAGAGAATTCTGATTTGAATATACCATAGAACTTTTGTAAATCGACCACTCAAGGGACTGTAACAAAACAGTCAACCTACAGAGGAGGTCAACACAAGGACCTAGGCCTTAGTATGTGTACATGTCTGGTTTATGAGAATCAGGTCACCTTAAGGAGGTGGTCAGTGTAGGAAGGTGATTAACTAGAGAGGTTCTACTGTATTTCAGCTTCAGTGGGACCAGAGTGTTAAATTCCAGGCTACTTCTCTACAGCTACTTACACCAACACCATCATAAATACAGTGGTAGTTAGCTTATATCCAGTGTGTGTTAACTACCAGGTGTGGCTCTCAGACCTTTATGGAATTAGTTCCTGGAAGGATCCCTGTTCCCAGCCTCTTGGGTAGATAGTGCTGTTAACATCTAAACAAAGGTAGCTTAAAGAGGTTTAGTAACTCTCTTACTAAGGGCCAGGCAGGATTTGAACCTGCAGTCTGATTTGTGAACTCACACTTGTGACCCTTCTTCACTGCCCACCTCTACTATCTCTTATGCATCTCATATTTTCCCAGATGGAGGAGATTCACGGAGGACGAGGCTTGAGTATAAATAAGCCATCTGCTGTTTTGTTTGTCCATCAAGCCAGAGGCTCTTTCCTCAATCCAACATACGGCAGAAAAATAAATACGTGAACATAGAGATGTCTGAGGATAGTTAGTGAAACACGTGGACAGGCAGCACAGCTTCTTGTAACCTGCCCCTTGTCAGACCCAAGTCCTCTCTTTGCCACCAAATAGTCCTCTATGTGTTGGCGGGTGTTTCCATCAGCTCCCCACCGGCCCAGTCCCCAGAGTCGGTGCTCACTCCAGTGTCAAGATGACTTCATGGAGGTCTTGGGGGTTCTGCAAACCGCCAGGGCCTCAGAGGCCTTTCTGGGTGGTTGATGGCCTGGCCACTATTCCTCTGTCCCTCCCTTCTCAAACTCAACAAGAGAAACAGTTACGGGAGCTTGGAGTGTTGTGAGATCACAGAGTTTTCTAGTTCATTCCCTACCTTTTAAAGAGGGGCCTCACACAGCTGTCGAGTTTTGTCATCCAAGCCAGATCTCCAGTGTCCTGACTTGCTTTCCTTTACACTCAAATGCCTGTATTTGGAATAAAAAGGAAGACTTATCTCAGAAGCAGTGTCATGCCTAGAACATACTGGGTGGTCAGCATTTATTTTCTGTTCCTCCTTACCCTTCTGGCTGTATTAATTATTTGCCTGGACCTTGGATAGCTGTTGGCTTCTGTCCTCTGGCATCTGTGCACTCATGATTTCTCTTTCTTACCTGGGTTTTGACTCATTGCTTTTTTTTTCCCCCTTGCATGTTTCCCACTTTTCAATCCTGACAGTTCTTGTGGTCCTCCCAGACCGTGGTTGATCACAGCCCCAGATGACAGTGCTGTACTGCTGTGGGAATGAGAAGTTCTGCTTTTGATCTGTAGGAGACACGAGCTATTTGGTGTTTAGAACCTTCCTAGTATGCCTTGTTCAAATCAGACCCTCTGAATTCTTGTTCTCTATTTTTGAGACAGAGTCTCACTTTATCTTGGCACCAAAGCTCAAGCAACCTCAAACTCTTGGGCTCAAGTGATCCTCTTGCCTCTGCCCCCAAGTAGCTGGGACTACAGGTGCCAGCCACTATGCCTGGCTAGTTTTTCTGTTTTTAGTAGAGACAGGGTCTCGCTCTTGCTCAGTCTGATCTCAAACTCCTGAGCTCAAGCAATCCACCTGCCTCAGCCTCCCAGAGTGCTAGGTTTACAAGTGTGAGCTACCTGGCCAGGCCTGAACCCTGTGAATTCTGTCAGAGCAGGTCTGGATGGATCCTCTGCTGATCAAGTCGGGCTCATTCGGAGAAGAAGCCACAAAAAACCCCACACGAGACCAGAACTGAAAGGATTAATGAGGTTACAGTATGGATTCTGCAGTCTGGGCGAAGAAGGATGCTGCAAATTAAAACATCCCAAATGTTATTAGAACAGTATAAACGTAGTTAATTTCATAGTCAGAAGACCTGGGTCAAATCTCAGCTTCTCCACTTCCTGGTTCTGTGACCTTGGGGTTCATAACCCAGCCATTGATGTCACCCGTCACCATTGATGACAGCCTAGCAGCTGTGTGTGGTTGTCACTGTTAACTGTTGTTTTTCTTAGTGGGCTGCAAGAGAGGCTGTCACTGCGGTAGTCTTAGTGGCCATCAAGAGAAGCTGTCACTGCTGTTCACCCTTGGGAGTTACACCGCCCTGCAGTGGAGTGTATTGCAGAGTCCTGGGGGTGCCAGGTCAGGGAGAGAATGTGGCTGCAGGCCACCTGCCAGCTCCTCTGTTCTCTTGCATTAAGGAAATTAATCACCACCTGGGGCCAGGCTCTTTGATGAGTGCTAGACAGACAGAGGTGAAGGACCTGAACCTGCCCTCAAGGATTCTGTCTCTAACCTCCCTCCACCCTAACCCATGCCTGAACCCTAGCTTTCTGTCTGCAGTTCCCCTCAGTGAGTAACCAGAATCTCTGTTTTGAAGTTTCTAGGAAACAAAGTTCTTTGTGAACTTTGCCCTCAGGGAAGCTCACCTGTTCTCCAGAAGCTGTTTTTATTCATAATAATACAGCCTGCATCCCGGGATGGAGGACTCTTGCCTGCTTAAAATCAGAGACAGCAGAAAGCTACCGTTTTCTGAAATTCTTTTTTTCCCCATTTTTAAGAATGGCAGTTCACCAAAGTCTCTTCACCCAAAGTGAGTTACTACTGCAAGTTACAGTGAAATTACGGTGGAAATTATTTGGGGCCACAGATAGGATAATCTTGCAGGTAAGAACTCTTATAAACTTATGGGTCTGTTGCCCCAAGGATGGATTTTAGGAAGTGATATTAAGAATCACAAATGAAAAAAAAAAGAAAAAAAGAATCACAACCGAATCATTAAATACTAAGTGTTCTTTGTGGCGAGGTTAGGTCTGCAGTTGGGATTGTATACATAGGTCCCAACTTAAATACCAACATTCTTGGGAAGATTTTGTATAGACTGGTTTTTTCTGTGAGAGAAATACCATTTGGTCTTCATGACATGTCACGGGAGTCATGACACCCGATTCTGATGGGACTCTCTTTCATGTGTTTACTGCTCATCATCTTCCCATCTCATCTTTGCTTTGGAAAAAATACAAAACATTTCCTGAATAAAATGGAAGTTAACTCTACTTCCCTGTTACTGAAGCTATTAAGACACTTCGATTTCTATTGCCAAGAGATTGCTTTTGTACCTAGGGGCCTCTGTGTGTGTGATGTCTCTTCTTATTTATTTTTGCTTTTGTTGACATTATTAAAGGTTTTATTTTGGGTGCAGTGAGGGTCCAGAGCTGGTCCTTCCAGAGATGTGTGACCAGGATAAAGAACACCGCTCTGGAACTCCAGCCCTGTCACTAAAAGTTGTGCAGCCTTCAGAGTTACTTAAGAGTTGTGAACCTTAGTTTCCTTTTCTGCAAAATGGGAGAATTAATAAAACCCTGCAGTGGCCTTCTGAGGATAAATGGTAGGTAGTCCCAAAGCATCTGGTGGAATGTCCAGCAGATAATAGGTAGCAGCTACTTTTATTTTTAGTCTCATCTTTGTTGGCAATACTTTCCTGGTCTAGTTATAGGCATTGATGACATTTGGCGATATAAGAATAAAACCCTATAGGTTGGAATGGGTAGCAAAGCAGAATTCTTCATTTATCCAGAAGTTATTCCACTTAGTCAAATAAAGCCCAGAGGAGTCAGGAGAGGCACCCCAGGGACAGCAGCTCTGTCACTTTGGCCAAAGACTCGCTCCCTCCTCGGCTCCTGGATCCGAGGCCTTCATCACCACCACAGGGGGATCAGCAGTTACATGTCTGGACTTTGTCCTTTAGTCTCACCAGCCATTGTGAAAAGAACCGTCCACTCCCTTCTGACCTCCTCAACACTGACTAAGCTCACCTGTTCACAGGCAAATATGTGACGTGATCTTTATTGGAGACCGAGTTTCACATTTACGCATTTTGTATTTCAAAATTACGCATTTGTATTGTGTATCATCTTTAGGTTTTTTTTTTTTTTGCTAGTTTTTTGTTTTCTTGTTTTATCCCCTGACTGCCTTTAAAACAAACAAAAAAAAATCTCCTTTGTACTCTTAAAACCATCAGGCTGGGTGGGGGAGGGGAGAGGTGTGAAAATAAAGGCTTGAGATGGAGCGTATCTTTCTGTTGTGTGATGATGAGCCGTCAGATGGTGCAGCAGGAAAGAACACGTTTCTAATTTGTAAATTATTCTTACATTTCCCCTTTTCAGGGCTGATTATTTCATTATTTAATTTAAGCTTTCAATCTTAATAAGAGCAGTTAACTTTTAGATGAGGATTGTACATCAGAAAACCACATTATACCCAGAGATGATTCTTTTAATTCCAATTTGAAAGCACAAATTTCCTTGTACTAGATTAAACAGCTCGCTCCGAAGCACCACATGAATATAACATCAGTCTTAGGTGGCACCATTAAAAAAGAGTGAAAAGCATAGAACAGTTTTAGAAAAGGTCACCCCACTTAGAAACAGAAACCCGCCACCGCTTGTGCAACCGGAGGGATTTGAAAATAATTTTTTAAAAAATCAATTTAAACACGTAGGTCACCCGTCTCTCAGAGAAATTCAGTTTGTGCCTCTCGTTCAGATGGGGTGTAATGAAGCTGTCGCCTTCCTTGCCAGAAAAGCAAAGTTTTTCCCCCACCAGGAACCCTAGGCCAGCAAAGTTCTGGAAGTGTCTGTGGCAGCTTGAATGCTGCTATTTAAGAGCTGATGAAGAGGCAGCTTGGAGAAAACCTCAAAAATAAATACTCTGATTCATCATTGTTGTTCAGGCTTCCCAGCCGGCACAGCCAGCCCAGGGCTTCTGAAACAAAGGGTAACATTCAGCGCAGAGCAGCCCCGGAGTCAGGAGCCCTGCCTGTCCCTGAGGGGGCGGAGAGGAGGCAGCTGCCTAGACCTCAGCGCAGCTCCACACCGAGGGGACGCACTGTGCTGCTTGTGCTGCTAGCAGGCCGGGGGCCGCAGGGAGAGGAATAATCCAAGGAGGGACAGCTCCCTAGAGCAGCGATGGTCTCTGGGGGGCCAGCCGCAGCACAGGGCCTGCAGTTAGAAGCAGCACCCAGAGTGGGGCTTCCCTGGGGCCCTGCCACACTTGGGCCCATCCACTGTGGTGCCGTGGAAGGCCAGCTGGGCTCCAAGGCTGGACGTCTGGGTTTTGCAGTTTCCAGTCAGAGATGGAAGGCCTTTTGAATAACCCCCAATTCTACCTCTGTAACGCCCTTGAGTCCCTCACTTCTCTGCTTGTCTGTCTGTCAGAGAGGGGTGACAGACCTGCCTATGAAGGTTATTGTGGTGGCCTAGGGCAGAGACAGAGTCCATGGTAGTTGTCATGGTTTGACCTCGCCATCCGATACTTACTAACTCACTGGCTGTCGTACCTTCTGCGTTTCACTCTACATACCCCCCGGGTCCTTTTCCCAGCTCAGAAAATGGCAGCCCCTGTCCTATCCCATGGCGTGAGCAGTGACCTGATCCACCTACGGCAAGGTAGTGCAAATGTTTGGTCAAACCCTGCTGAGGCAGGAAGTGGCTGTTACTAGTTCCCTCTGGTCACCTCCGTGCTGGTTAGTGACTACTTTAGCTGCAGGGGAGGGCAACAATTTAGACTAGACTCCCAAACGCATCCATTTTATTCTTTGTAATAGCTTGAGTAAAATGATTTGATAAGGCCAGATGCAGTGACTCATGCCTAGAGTCTCAGCACTTTGGGAGGCCGAGGTAAGAGGCTTACTGGAGGCCAAGAGTTGGAAACCAGCCTGGACAACATATAAGACCCCCATCTCCAAAAATAAAAAATGTAGTGGAGTGTGGTGGTGTGCACCTGTAGTCACAACTAGTCAAGAGATTGAGGCAGGATCATCCCTTGAGCCCAGGAGTTCAACGCTACAGTGGGCTACGATGACACCACTGTACTCTAGTCTGGGTGATAGAGTGAGACCCTCCCTCAAAAAAACCAAAACCATTAGATGAGCAAAGTTGTGATTATGAGGGGTGAGGGGTTTTGTCTCGTTTTCCGCTAGATTTTAGTCTTTTGTGTGTTTCTCCATTGCAGAGGTAAGCTGAGAGGGAGCTGCAGATTAGACTTCAGTAAGGTCTCGTCGACGTGTTCCCCCAGCCCCAGTCTCTGCTGTCCTTAAGGGACTGACGGGCCTTTGCAGAGCCTCGGGAAGCTGCAGGGATTGGAGCCCGGGCTCCTGTCTAATTTTTTCCCTTGGCGGCTTATATTGATTTCTACAGCAAAGAGCAGTTGACTAGATCCAAAGCTAGTCTGCCCTGCTGGGCTTGGATGTGGAAGAAGAAATAATTCCCACTCTCCAAACAGAAGCAAATCCAGAGGCAGCAGGTGACAGCTGCAGTTCTGAAAGTAGGAATTACATCTGCAAAGCGGCACTGACTTCCGATCCACCTCTCAGGGCACTCTGCAAGCGCAGCTGACTCCGTGTGCCTGCCACATCCAAAAGCCCACAAAGGCTTTTTTGAGGCGACTAGTTACGCCAGAAATTAAGTAAAACTGTTGCCGCTGTGTACCACGCTTCCCTATCTCTATTTTGGAGGTTGCAGAACAGAACGTGCCCTGTAAAAATGTACAATTATGTTGTTGAAAACTCTTGAGAGTCTGCTAAGATTCCTTCTCATCAGTGCTTGTCTCTTGGTTAACACTTAAATGTCAAAGCCCTAACATAGTGTGAGCCTTTGAAATATTTTTGGGCCCCACAACAAATTTCTATACATAGACTGACCACATTTGTTTTAGGTGAAGCTGATGGTTAAGTCGTCACCGTGTGGAATCCCACAGTGGGGCTTCAGCATCAGGCATTTATACAAAGGGCCTAAGCTTATGTTGCAATTAATATGGTTCCGTATAAGCCACAAGGGGAAAAGTCATTCCATGGTTTTAAAACTTACTAGTTAATGTTTAAGGAATTTATAACAGAGTGGACTAAGCCAAACATTTTTTTCTTAACCTTGCAACTGTTACAGAGAAGCGGAAAGGAACTGATCTGTTATTAGACAGTGTTAAAAATATCTTCATTTCTTTCTTTATGTCTAGGATTCCAATGATGTGGTTTGGAGTTAACTTGTTCAGGCTACGTTTAACAGCACGTCATGTGTGCAGAGTCATTGTGCTGCCTTCTGTGGATATACCGGGGTGGTACTGGGCTTACAGAGCTTCCCGGGTGTGGAAACCTAGAGCGTAGATGTCATGTTGAGGGCGCCACCTTGGAGAGCAAGGAGGGATATTTCTGTCCCCAAGAAGCCTTCTTAAAAAGTAGAGCAGTTAGGAAGGACCTTGAAAGATGCTACAATTAAGACTGGGATTAGGAGACATTGTGATGCCACGTGGGGAGGGCAGAGCATTCTGGGGAGAGGCAGGTGTTCTGAAGTGTGAGGACTCTGTAGAGACTAATGGTTGGAGGGATTCCACTGAGGAGGCCCGAGGTAGGAGACGAAGGCTGGAAATGTAAGGGGAGCGTACCGGGGAGGCGCAGCGATCACGTGCCGTTGTGTATGAAGCGTTGTTTTTGTCTCACTTGAAAAATTATACTATTAAATGATAAAGATTAATGCATATTTTCTGTTTTACCAGATTGAAATTACATTATATTTGACAAGTCATTTTATTCTAGCGTATGCATGTAATTTTCTTAGAATGAGGGTAGCATTTTAAAGATAGACTGTGATGAGTCAATGAGGTATTTTCACATAAATTACTGTACTTGCAAAATGTTATAGTCGGAAAATATCTTGGAGTTACAGCTAAAGAGTCAATTATTGTTTCATCTATAGGCACCCAATTAAAGTTGAATTATGCTGTTATTTTCGCTCGATTTCCAAAGCAACACACTTTCGCATAATTTCCGCTGCTGTTTACCGTCAGCGAAATGTTGAATACAATATGCCTGATGTAGCACCTGAGGTGTTATAAATTTTGCCTGGTAAGTGGTCTTGTGCTTGTTTCTTTATTATGATGACGGGCTCCTCTGCACAGCTAATGGAGCTTAACCTATCTATATAAAATATAATTTGGGCAGAGTTCCCTTATAACGTAGTTCACGGATAATACCGTATATTAACTGAGTGTTCAAAAGAAGGGCAGCGTTGCTCTGCTTCCTGGCGTTCTTTGAACACCATGTGGCTCTTCCCTCTTTTCTGTCTCACCCAAACCCTCCTCATTTTCTTAATTATATAAAAAGGAACTGTAGGATGCTAAAACATACACGTTACTGCGAGATAAGGCTTTGGGTGGTGTCAAGTGCTCTTTGTTATTCAGGGCTAACTAAAGCAAATCAATGAGTTCCTGTCTGTCTGCTGGTATTAATATGAGGGAACAGAGTGATGCGTCAGAGGCAGACTGGGACAGCGTCAGACATTCAGCATTCGTAAGAGCTGGATCACGTGAGCTTGTGCACCCAGAACCATAGAAAAGGCCCGCAGCCAACATCTTGAAACAAGCCGGGTTTGCTGGCTTTCTGTCAGAAGCAGAAGATATGAAAGGCCATGAAAAGAAGACTCACTGAGGCAGGACTGAATTTCAGCAGGCCCAATAATTGTACAGAAACAAGATAGCTCAAGGGACACTTAGTTTAGGGGCAGGAGCCCCATATGCTTTATAAGCCCATCGCTTGTGGCTCAAGGAGTAGGGTGCCGGCCCCACATACCGGAGGTGGCAGGTTCAAACCTGGCCCAGGCCAAAAACTGCAAAAAAACAAACAAAAAAACCCAAGCCCATCATTGCAGAATGGAATAGTATAGACGCTAGTATTGCAATCATTGAGAAAATGTTACATTATATTGATTTATTCTGTTTAAGAAAATAAGGTGCTTATCATAAATTTTAGAAATATTTTTACACTCATTGGCTTGAAAAAGAAGCTAAAAATAAACCTTCGTTCATAAAAAGAAAATATTCAATTTTACGGAAAATGTGGCTGTTCCTTTACAGCAAGGGTTGCAGGAAGACTTGTGATACACTTTTTTGGTCTTCTTTATTCAAAGAAATGGTTTCCAATATCAGTTTTTACTTTTAAAAGTAAGTTATTGCAACTGACCTAGCTGTGTTACACTATTATTTCCTCTGTTTTAGTGATGAGGAAATCGTTAAGTAATTGCCTTGAGGTTATGTGGTTTAAGTTAATCAAATGTTTATTGATTGCTGGACTTTTTCCCCAGGCTTAAGTAAATGTTTGGAAGATTTTTTCTTTTCTGTGAGCTCTCAAAAATGTTATTTCTATTTGTCAGCACTCCAAGAGTTAAATATAGAAAACTTTCTTGCACATTGTATGTCTTTAAATTTAAGAAAAAAATGTTTGCACCCTTGTCTTCAGGCTGTTATTTTTTTTAATCCTACATCACAGCATGTGATTTCTTAGTGGAGGCCACCACTGTTTTTGTCCATGAGCAAATTAACAGAGTCAATATGTAGGAAGAATTGATGAGGAAAAAAACACTTAACCATCTGAGATTCCATCAGGGTCAGTTTGCTTTTGGTTCCTGGCTATGTTTACTTTCTTCTTCTTTTTGTTTGTTTGTTTTTTTCTGTCACCCTAGGTAGAGTGCTGTGGCATCCTACAGCTCACAGCAACCCCAAACTCTTGGGCTTGAGTGATGCTCTTGCCTCGGCCTCCCAAGTAGCTGGGATTACAGGCGTGCACCACCATTTCTGGCTAGTTTTTCTATTTCTAGTAGAGATGGAGTCTTGTTCTTGCTCAGGCTGGTCTCGAACTCCTGAGCTCAAGGGATCCTTCCAGCTGGGCCTCCCAGAGTGCTGGGATTACAGGTGTCAGCCACTGCACCTGCCTGTGTTTACTTTTTTCAAGTAACAAAGTCAAGTGAAACTTGACCACGGGTACAAAAGAGGAGAACGTTTTAAATATCTGATCGTTATGGGAATCACAGTACTGTGCAGAGCCTAAATATTCCACTAATGCTGGCAGAAAATACAAAGTCACTGATGTATAATGTGATTGGAAAATAATTTAACATTCATTTTCATTTAAGGAAAAAGGAATCATATTTGATGATAATGACACCTCAGATATGTTAATTTTGCTCTGAAATTTCTGTCGGATGTTAATGTGGCCTTTCTTGCTCTCTTTTATGTTAATATCAACATGATACATCTTTTTTTGTGTGTGTGTGGTTTTTGGCTGAGGCTGGTTTGAACCCACCACCTCTGGCATATGGGGCCAGCGCCTTACTCCTTTGAGCCACAGGCACTGCCCAGTATATCATTTTTTAATCCTTTTACTTTTCACCTATCTATCTATGCCTTTAAATTTAAAATTGGTTTGACATAGACAGCATGTAGTTTGGTCCTTACCTGTTTATCTAATGTGGCAACTTTTGCCATTTATTTGGAGTCTTTGTATCACTTGTATGTAACGGGATTATTATTAATTTTATTAATTTACGTGGGACTGTACTTCACATTTAACGACCACGATCATCGTTCTCTCTGCATTCAGATCATTCTTTCATTCCCTTTTTCCTTCTTTTTGGATGATTGTTTTTAATTTTTCCATTTTACCTTCATGACTGGCTTATTACTATATATTAGTTTCTAGGACTGCCGTAGCAGAGTGTCTTAAAACAGCGGAAGTTGATTCATACACAGTTCTGAAGGTTAGAAGTCTGGAATCAAGGTATTAACAGGGTCAGCCTCCCTTAGAAGGCTCTGGGCAAAAATGCCCCCCGGCCACTTCCCACCCTCTGGTAGTTGCCAGCCATCCTCGGTGTTCTTGGCTGGCAGCCACATCCCTCCAGTTTTGTCCTCTGTCTTCACGCAACTACCTTCCCTCCATGGGTGCCCACCTGTTGTCTCCAGATCTCCCTTTCGTTATGAAAACATCAGTCACTGGATTTAGAGGCCACTCTAATCCAGAATGACCGTATCTTGATTATGTCTACAAAGACCCTAGTTCCAAATAAGCTAACTCTCACCTATACCTGAATGTAGGACTTGGAGATGTCGTTTTAGGGAAATCTGTTTAACCCACAGCATTAGCTATGTTTGATCACTGGTTGCTCTAGGTTGATGACATGCACCTTTAACCAGATCCCAGTCTGCCTTCTTACACTGTTACATCCTACAGCATATGTAGTGTAAGAACCTTATAGAGGTTGACTTCAATGTCCCCTCTTTTCTGGCCAAATATCAGGCAGGTCCTGATGCTTTAAACTCCTGAAGCCTCTCCTAAATCTGTTCCCTCCTCTGTTTTCCTTACAGCCACTAGCTAAGGAAAGCCCTTTAGTATTTCTCGGCTTCTGTCTTCAGTAAAGATTCATCACTTGACCATGACATTCAAGGCCTCCTAGGTCTCTCTCCTAGTGTGTACCTCTCTATCTTCACTTCTCACGTAGGTACCGTTGTCTTGTCTACACGTATGCCTGGAAGGGCCACATCTCTCTACTTTGGCTCACACTGAACTATAAACACCCTCCTGCCCGCTTAATCAACCTCCCAAGCAGTTATTTCTTTTTCAAAACCTAGGCAAATCCTCCCTTCTTTGAATTAACCAGTAAAGCCTGCTGTGGCCTGGGCAGTGCCCTGTGGTGGGTGCCACCTCCACCCCAGTCCTAACTCCTGCTCCTTTGCGCTGGGCAATTGGTATATCCTCTTTCTCCCAGAAGGGTCTGGACCTTGTGAGGGTCATGCCTATCTTGTAGCACTGAGGATAGCACCGGCCTCTCATTCATGGCTCGGTAACTCCACCAGATAAACTTATCACTGAATCAAGGAGTCGAGTGCTAGTTTCACCAGTCCTTACTGTTTACTGAGAATTGTTGATAAATGTTGAAATTCTCCCTTAGTAGATGTTGTGATTAATCCGCCCGCTCCTGAGTAATTTCCTTGTCTGTTCAGCATTAACTTCCATAGAAAGTCACTTGAGACTCAAGAGTCATTTTGATAGCTTCAAATATTGTCTGAAGAATGTGAACATATTTTCCAGATGTCTAAAAAATATGATTTCCACATTGATGTAGGAAATAATGAACCTTAATACCACCAATTTGAATCATTATTTACATTGGCAAGTAATTATTTGCGAGCAAAGAAACCGTTTTATGCTGACACATTAAAGTACTTGAAATAAGAATACGCTCCAAACATAGTTAATTTTGACTAGTAACATCGGGAGGCCTTGATGACACATCCTGGCTGCTTAGGAGTCTATGAAACTTGTTGCTACACTCTTTTTTTCCTTAGGCCTGTCCATAAATCCTTTCGTTCAAACGTGGAAATGTCCAAAGGGTTTTTACTTTGCACAGATTACACAGAAACTGCAAAGCAATTCTAACTATTATACTAGACCTACACCCTAAGGGAACTTTCTGCTGCCTCCTGTACAAAGGAAGCTCCCTTGAAGTGGAAGGTGGAGGGAAGAGTTAAGTAAAAGCTACAGCTGTTTACATTTCCCGTTAGCCTTGAGAAGAAATACTAAGGTTCTGAGGTGGGAGATCCCCACCAAACCCTCACAGGGCTGGCTCAGCTGGTGTAGACGAGCCCGTTCCTTCCACTTAACTTTCTTTGTGGCAGGAAAGGGGAATAGAGTCATCTCTTGTCTTCTCCTTCCTCCCAGAAAATGATTTATAATGGTCGAGGGCTCTCCTGTTCGCAAAGTTCAACCCAATGGACAAGTACCCTAACGAGTGAGTATCTATCAGAGTGTGTACCATGCAGCAGGCGCCGAGTGTATGTAACACAGGGTCATTTTCTCATTTAATCTTCACCGCAACCCCGTGGTAGGTTGTGCTGAAAAGTGGCCACCGAAAACATATTTATAGCCCAACCCTGAAATGGGTGTTGCCTTATTTGAAAAATGGGTTCTTGCCCACATCATTTTATTGAGGAATTGAGGTAAGAGTAATATCATGGGTTACGGGGGTTGGGAGTAGGGAGCTAAATGAGATCACAACGGTCCTTTAAAAGAAGGCAGTGTGTTGGCTTGGCAACCATGTTCAGTGGTTAGGGCGCTGGCCATATACCGGGGCTGGTGGGTTAGAACCCGGCCCAGGCCCTGCTAAACAACAGTAAGAACAGCAACAACAATAACAACAAACTAGCAGGGTGTTGTGGCAGGTGCCTGTAGTTCCAGCTACTTGGGAGGCTGAAGCAAGAGAATCGCTTAAGCCCAGGAGTTTGAGGTTGATGTGAGCTGTGACGCCACAGCACTCTTCCCAGGGTGACATAGTGAGACTCTGTTTCAAAAAAAAAAAAGGTATGGCAATCATGGAGGCAGAGATTCAGAATGACACCACAAGTGGGGTCACAAGCGGAGGAAGCTGGAGGAGGCGGGGAATGGATTCTGTCCTAGGCCTCCCGAGGGAACAGGGTCCTGCTGACACTTGCTTTTGCCCAAGTGATACTGGTTTTGGGCTTCTGGCTTCCAGAAATTTAGGAGGGTAAATTTCTATAGTTTCAAGCCACCAAGTTTGTGGTAATTTATTACAACAACCACTGGAAATTCATGTTGGTGCCATTTTGCCTCATTTTAGAGAAGTGGAAACTGAGGCTTAGAGAGGTGGATTAAGATGCCAAAAGGTTGTGTGTAGCAATTCCTGCTCAGTCCTTTGTCCAGAGCCTGGGCTCCCTGCTGTTTCCCAGTGGGAAGTGCTAATTTGTGTCTATGACTGGTGAGAGCAGCAGGGGTGGGACCTGCCAGGGCTTGGCATAGGTCCCACTAGCTGCTCCCTTCTGCTCTGAAATAATAAGCGTCTCTTGAGGCCAAGACCCCTCATGAGAGATTGAAATCTTAGAGGAGGATGATCCCTCTTCTGGGCAGAAGAAGGGTGTGACAAAAGATTTGCCTGTGTTCTAGCCCCCTGCTTTTTCTCAGGACTATAAAGGCAGCAGCAGAAACCACAGGTTTGATACAAACCGATAGTCAGCAGTTGTGCAACTTCCGTTTGGACCTCCTCCTGGTGGCATTTCCAACTCAAATTATTTAAAGTATTTGGTGGGAACACAAACCACCTGTTGACGAGACAGAGAAGAAACAAGACATTGATTTTTCCATTGTAGAAATTTTATTTCTTTTTTTTTTTCTTTTTTTTGAGACAGAGCCTCAAGCTGTCCCCCTGAGTAGAGTGCCATGGCATTACAGCTCACAGCAACCTCCAACTCCTGGGCTCAAGGGAGTCTCTTGCCTCCGCCTCCCAAGTAGCTGGGACCACAGGCGCCCGCCACAACGCCCGGCTATTTTTTGGTTGCAGCCGTCATTGTTGTTTGGCG